>JFZS01000072.1:0-93509 GCA_000709145.1 Balansia obtecta B249
AACTTTTAATAATATAAGTTAATAATAATAAATATAAAAATAAATTAAATTAAATAATATAAAAAAATATAAAAATATATTAACTAAAGTTTAAAATTAAAAAATTTTTTATTTTTTATATATAATTTAAAAAACCTTTTAGTTTTATATTTATAATACTATAAAAAAGTATTATAAAATAATAAAGCTATTATTTTTTTTTTAACTAAAAAAAATATTAAGTTATATAACTATAAAAATAAAACTTATTTTATTATATACTTTTTTATTTTTTTTTTTTTTCTATATTTTATTTCTTAACCTCTTTACTAGCTATTACTATATACTATATAGAAAGAATATATAAGATTATTACTGTTTCTATTATTGTTGGATTTATCGCTGTGCACGTCCTATGACAGGCCTGTCGCGATATACTTCTATGCGTAAGATGCAGTTGATTCTCCAAGCCCGTTTTGATTCTCTTACTTGACCGTAACACGGGGAACGGCGTCGGGTAGTAGTTGACTGCCAGGTAGCGGTCCGAGCAAATTCCCAGTTGATGACGGCCGAGAAGTCCAAATAATCATTCACGACAATGTTTTGAGTGCCAAGGTTAATATAGCTAAGTGGATATTCTGAGGATGAACCTTGGATGAATGTCGTAGACTGCACAATGTCCAGGAATACTGACGCACTCAGCTTGCGGGACAACAATGACGCATCACCATATTGTTTCCATACGAGTTCGCTCTGTGTGGAGCTGCTTCTCCAAGAGGTCCGAAGTGCTCTATAGCCTGGGAGAACGGTCCTTATGATATGAAGCCTTGGGATGCAGCAAAAGCAAGTTTATCGATGATGCGCTCTCCTGTTTTCGTCATGCCAGATGTAGATCCGATCAGCGGGTATGTCAATGTTGCCAAAAATGCCTGAAAAACTATTGTTCATTGAATCGTAGTATGCCAAAGTTCTTCGGTCTGTGCGCCTTTAGAGTCACTCATGAACATGAGAGGGTTTACTGACAGGTGTGGCTCAATTGAACCGTGCGGTAATTCTTTATATAAAGTACTGCAATTTTGCTCGTACAGACTATAGCATTTAAGTAACAGAAAGGTATATTACAAACAACCTGTATCGCATGCCTAACTATACAGCACTATTAAATCAGCTGCCAGAGCAAAGTAAGTCGTCTTTTGTGACCTTCGAGATTCGGAGCTAACGCGACCTAGTAGCATAATAGCCTACTCATCTTTGCTAATAGAGAAGCT
Source organism: Balansia obtecta B249 (assembly GCA_000709145.1). NCBI lineage: Eukaryota > Fungi > Ascomycota > Sordariomycetes > Hypocreales > Clavicipitaceae > Balansia > Balansia obtecta. The sequence continues at coordinate 1,248 of JFZS01000072.1, forward strand.
AGCATTGCGCGCATAAATCGTAAAAAGAGTTATATGCAGTAGAAGGTTCAAAAATATAGAAGAAGAAAAAGCATAGAAAGAGATTGGAAAGCGGAAGAAATAACTAGATATTATATAACAAGATTACTCATTCCGTCATTTTATCCTGTTCTTAGGGGGCTAGCTAGAGTCAGAGTTTTAGTTTATTTACTAGTAATTTTCATCCTAACCCTTGTGAGAGCACATCTCGCCGTGAATTAAGGACATGCAAGTAAACAAAGTCAGCGAGAACCTAGGGATGAACAATTCCTTGTCCATTTCTCCATCTCAAGACTCAGTAGCGAGTTCTGGGTCCACCCTCGGGATAATCCACCGCACCTCCTCACCGGCCTCATCGTCGTCATCGTCGTCAACCGTTAGATCGATAGACGCAGAGACGTCAGGAGGCATCAATTCATCGTCAAACGCCAGCACCAGCGCGTCTTCACCCTGCACCATCGCTCCATCCTGCATCACAACCTTCTCACTGTGAGCTTTGTTCATGATATCGCCATGCTCGTTCCTCTGGCGGTACCAGATCTTACGCACGCGGAAGGCAACGATGAACGGGGTGGACGCATCCCAGGTCTCGCCCTCCGTGTCGACGAACTGGACGCCCGCCACGCCTTCCAGCTGAGCCCGGTTTCCTGGCGGTGCAAGGCCACCTTCAAATCTCACGCCTCTGCCTGTGTTGCGGCTGCTCTGCAGTGTGCAGCCGCGGCCAATCTTCAGTCTCGTGACCATGAACACGGGTGACTTGAACTTGCAGCCACGCATGAACTTCTGGACATCGGCTAAGGTCATGCTATCAACCATGTAGTCACGGGTTGGGTCGAAAGTCATGGTAATCAGCTGTTCGCACGAGAGCACATCATTCGTGTCCTTCTTGTAGTAAATGTCGGCGCCGGCGCCGATGCCTATAAGACCAATCACCTTGGCGACGAAACCGAGTGCGCCTGGGATGAGTTTGCGGCGTGTGGTCGTAAAGCCCTGCTTGACGTCGAGAGGATTAAGCAACTCCTCTGGTATGTCGACGATCTTGGTGCGGTTGAGGGGCACGAACTCGGTGAGGTCGTCGAGGATGTGACCCAGCTTACCATTTGGGCCCTTCGGGAGACGGTGCCGTAGTCCAATTCGGGGCAAGAATATACGTCTTTCCCATCTTTGATAAAAAATCTGCTTTGGCTTTATTGCAATTAGTAGAAAAACCTGATGCTATGATGGTCTCGCTAGTTCTTGCGATGCTGACCTAGCCTTTTGCGGCCAACTATGGAGTAATAGGGTTGACGACTAAGGCACGCTGCGACCCCGCTCTCTCGACCCGGCCCGGCCCGCTGGTAAGCCGGAGTTATTGGCTTAATTAAGAAAACGGAAGTAAGTACGGAGTAATAAGTGTCCGCTCACTATGCGGGGTGGGGAGGGGTACATATGCGATCCCTACCGCACATTAGTATGCATTGCAAGTTTCTCTCCTCCGTAAGACAATGATTCTAACTACAAAAGGTTCTCTATAAGAAACTTCACCGATATGTAAAAGCTACATACATCTTTTTTTAAAAGCAATAAAATCTAAGTATGTATAATGTTATGCCAGTAGTACACTCCGTATACTAGGGGCTATAAGAATATTGCATGAAGCAACAAAAATTACGATTATGCGAATTGCCATTCACCGAATCGGGCGCGATTCGGAGGCCTAGGTCCTACATTTGGGTAGTTTGTGTTATAGACCGGGTTCGGTCCTTAGGGTCCGTCTATGTTGCTGTCGGATTCGGTAAGGTCGTAAAGCAAATTGACTAACGATTAACGTAATAAATGCAGCAACAAGGTACTGGTAATAAAATATGTGATAATGATAGTTGATGAATCCAGCTACCTAGTGGCTTGCATCTATGTCGGGTCACATGGAGGAGACCCTGGCTTGACCTCTTTCCTCGTTCTTCATCTTCTCGCTTGCACGTCTTTGTTATATTTGCTGCTATAGTCACACAGAGAGAGAGATATTTTGGTATCATTACATCTGCTCATTTTGGCTTCACCACTGAGCATGTCCCATGACAGCCTGACTATATATTCGTGTTCGGTTCACGTGTCCTTGCGTCCTACTGATTCGTGCTTCACCCCGTAACACCTCTCTTCCTTTCTCTGTAGAGATTCGACCTAAGATAGAGGGCTGCTGTTACAGCACGCAGCCGGACTCCCTGTGTCCCTAAACGTGTCACCATCTGCTGCAGACGAGGCTAGCACCTCTCTATCCACGACCTCTCCCATTGTCCTCGTGATCCCACTCCCCCATTGTAGTTACGGAGCTTGTAATAGTGATTAAATTGCTTGACTATTACTATGACAGTGGCACTGAGCGCTCTACTCACATGTAGCCACATGATCCTCGTAGTTAATTGCCTCAGCTTGTGTTGACACCAATAGTCTTGACACCCATACTATACGCTTTAGGCGCCTTTTATTCTCAGCTCTCTGGAGTTCATGCCCAGTGCAAGAGGTGGAACCGGGCAACATTAAAAATCCATATCCTTCTCCAACGCCGATTTGATCTTGGTCGCAACGTCCTGATGTTGGTCTGACTCGCTCCACATGTTCCACTTGGGGCGGATATAATCTCATCCCTCATCCGTGCGTTCCGCCATCTTATTCAGTATGTTTGAAATGCCTTTGCTGCTGAACGCTTCCTTGCAGTATTTCTCATCCAGAAGTTCATGTCTCCAAGCATATCGTACAAACCTGAGAACATTCGCTATCATACCGGTCACCACCGCAGCTGCATACGAGGTGCCTTCAAGATAGACGTCATCTTCCCACTCGGACTTGATGCCCACCCCTAGGCTGCCATAATTCTTGGCGCCCTCAATCCGGGGCGGGTTCAACCCGCTCTTGTTTCCATTCCCGTCAACGGCGTGGACGCATATGACCTGATGGAGCTTGTCTGGGAAACCTCGTGGCTCGTTATTGCCGTAGTTTGAGGAGGCAGCGACAAATATGACACCCTCTGACGAAGCCCTTTCAATTTTCCTCCGCACTTCGTCATTCTTCTGGTTTTTTGGGAGGCAGAAAGACATGTTAATTACGTGGGCATTATGCTTAACAGACCACTCGATTGCCTAATGACTTGTAAACCTTTCCTATTCACGCATAGGATGGGGAGTTCGAGTATCCTCACATCTAGAATTTGTTCTATTCCCACAGCCTCCTTGTGGCATGATATCTTTGCGATATAAAGGTCCGCCTCTGGGGCGATATTCGAGATAATCGCTGCTACATTTGTGCCGTGGCCCAACTCGTCTTCAATCGACTTCCCGATGAAATGCTTGGTCTCCATTAATGGAGAGTCCCATTTTCTCCTGATTTTTTCCGTCCTTTCCAAAACGTGCTTGTTTTTTTCTACGCCCGTGTCTAGCATTGCGACGCGTATTCGATCGTTCTGTGGGAATGGTAGATCATTGATCTTCTTTTCGTAGAATTCATTGGCACTTTTTAAGAATTGATTTGCCCTTGAAACCCTGCTAAGCAGCCGGTTACTTTGCGAACGACAACCTGTCACCAGATATTACTGGCGTCTGAATAAGTACGTACCTTTGATCGTTTTGACCAACATCGAGCCTCACATGGTCGAATAACTGTTCATCATTGCCTTGAGTTCTAGTCATGTTAGTCCGTCCCCTGTTCCTCGTTGTAGATTTCTCAACTTTGAATTCGAATGGGGGAATGGGAGACGTCTTAGGTAGAAAGTTCGTCCGAACTTTGTCGAGGCCATCTACCGCTTGTTCAATGATGCGTCTGCAGAAACTTTCTTCGGTCTCTTTCCTCTTCTTCCGCACTTCCGCTTCGCTGTCTGGTTGATTGGGTTTACAAGACGGGTTTGTGCGAAGGTCGTGGTCAGAGTCTGGGTCGAGGTCAACGGCCTGGTTTGCCAAGAGACACTGCACAATCACCTGTACGTAATCCATCCCTACCATTTTCACAAACTGTCCAGTATAGTCCTTCGGGTTGATTTCCGCCAGTAAGTCGATATCTATCCTGGTATTGTACGGTCCCATCTTTCTCCCCATTGCTATCTCCATCAGCAGCTCTCCAAAATACACTACCACGGGAAACTTGGGTGACTTTCCAGCATCCTTTCTGTACTCATCTTAAGCGCTTGATTTTTTTTCTTGGTTTTACAAGAAACAAGTGAGCGAGCCAAGCACGGGGTGTAGCCCTCGGAGACAGTGTCATTGCTTGAGTCGAACCGAAAGTATATGTCCTTTGCCGTCATTGCCGGGATATCTGTGTCAGTATTGTACATCCACAATAGAGTACGAGCCAGGTTGGCTGCCAGAATGGCCTTGTCCTCGGGCGTGAAGCAGCTAGCGTCAACATCCAATATATCTTCCAAGGACAGGGTCGGCCAAACCGGCGGCTGCTTGATCGTATCCAAGATTGCCGGATCGTGGAGGATATCATCCGTATGTACCAAGAAATTGAGCTTCCGGCCGTTCTTGGACGAATCTGAAATAATATTAGAAATTGCGGACGGGTTCGAGGTTGGGTTTTTTTTGCATGGGTGATGCCCTGACAATCAGTTGGCTCCGCATCAATGACGGCATGGAGCAAGAGCTAAATGGAACTTACGATGGAGAAACAACCTCACAGTTTGCTTCCAGCCACCCATTGGACGCGGATATGAACATTTTGTGCTGGAGGGCACCCTGTAAAGTTGCACTGGGCGTTATGTCGCAAATTTGAACTCTAGCCATGTGCGCACACTCGCAGCACAAGTTCTTTGCAAGGTTATCCATCAACATTTTAAGAAGCCTCAGCATGCAGGCTTGTGGTTCATTAGACATATCGATATCCTTATTGAGCTTGGTCTTGAGTTCGCCGGGGTTTGTACAATAGATAGGATGGACTGGACGATCATCTTCGTCGCCTAGCTGCTCAGCTGTTTTCTGTCTCATGAAATTGCTGACATTGAAATTCGTCACAGCCTTCTCGATATTTAGTAAGTCGTCTGCTTCTGTTGGGATATGCATAGACATAGATGGATCCGTATTGCCCCCCTGATTGGCAGCCCAGTGATTAGCGCTTCAAGTTTCTGGCGCCCAAGCATTGCAAGTTTCTCGACTTTCAGGTCTTTAGGGCCCTTCACAAGGAAGCGCCTAAGCAAACCTCCTTGGGAAAGCCAATGTGTCAACACTAACCTCTAAAGCCTGATCTCCATCCGCAAGTCTATCGACCAGGCTCACCATCTTATGCAAACTCGTCCGGAAGTCAGTCATCGTAGTCTTCTGTCGATAGGATCTTCTCTTCCCCAAGGTAGAGGAATAGTTGGTTAAGCTCGATGGTGATTATCTCCAAGGAGTTCAACACTACTAGGCTGCGAATCATGTCACGCTGCCGAGAAACCGCCTCGGCTATGCGGGAGATAACACGCTGCTGTAGGTCAATCAGTGCCTTGCGCTCGCGGGTTTCTACCTTGAACTTAGATATGCTCAAAGTTGCGGAGGGACTTGCGCGGAAAGACTGATGTGTGAATTAGAGGGTCGGACGTTCAGCTACTGTCATCAGGTAAGTCACAGTTGGTGATGAGATGCCTTCCTTAACGTCGCCTCTCTAGGCCAATGAACAAAATGCAAAGATTGCGGTTAGGCCCCCCTATATGCTGTGCAACAAACTTTTTTGGGAGCGGGGTATGGTGGCACAAACTTCAGAATTGCTAATCTCCGTTCTCGGAAAAGAAAAAGCTCGTCTCCCAGGGAGTTGTGTTGTTGACAAGGAGCATGGGACAGGTAATCGGAGGAAGGGACTTGTACCAATGACATCCTGTTGCACACCAACGGTGGTTCCTGGTGGCAGCTTCTAAGAGTAAAAGCTCTGGTAACGGTGCAGTCATAGTGATAGAACTCTACACCGGGCTGGAGCGACAGTAGCATCAGCATGTAAGGCGATGCTAGAACAATACCCTTAGTTTGCTAACTCCAGGAGAGAGGGTCTTTGATGAACCGCTAGTGAGCTAGTTCCTTGCCCTATTCGAACGGAATCAGAGCTGTATAGGGAGACAATCAGGTTTATTATAGCCTTAAAGGAAGACTATTGCCAGGCACGAGTAAGGGTGATTGTCAGAGAACCGCTATTGGAGGTCCTAGGGTGTCAGCAAGACCTCAGAGGCTGTGTACTGTATCAGTGAAGAACGTCCAGACTGCTCTGTATTCCGGGTCCCAGAGATACAAGCATTTTCAAAAATGTTTAGTACGATCTCGGCAAACACAATCAGCCGCGCTCAAGGAAGTTGAAAAGCATCACTGTATTTACGAACCTCAAGAAGGATGGCAAGGCTATAACCAAGTTTAGCACCACACACAGCACATACGACCATACCTACCGGAAAATTCGGGATTCTGTCAAGCTCATCTTTTTGGTTCAAGGGCTTCCAGTGTTGGAGGTCGTTGCCTCCAAACTTTGAGGTCGGGGTGTTAGCTTTTGGAGGAACATGAACAAACATTTAAGAAATCTGCACCGTTTTAAATGGAATAATACTTGCTCTTCCGTAATGACTTATTTAGTTTCATGGGGATTCTTAATTACGCTAGGCTATGCGCTTGACGAATAACTAGCTTATTTTAACCATAGGTACAGATTACGTGACGTATATACCTTTGTTCAAAACTTTACAGCCTAATATATAACGGTTAGCCATCCCCAAACCTTTTTACTTTTCCACCCCCGCCCCCTCCTTCTCCTGGGATTTACAGCTTTGCGTAACAAGCGACGCGTTTAATAAGCAAGGTTTAATTTAACATGGCAGGTAAATTCGTCGGGAATGAAGGGCGTACTGCCCAATACCAGAAGTCCGGTCGGACATCTGGCGCAATTTTGTCCACTGATCCCCCTTAAATTCTGCCTATAAACTAAACTTAACCAAATAGACGTCCAAGTATAGTGATGGTAACCGTTAATAACACCAAGATTGACGACGAGGTACGTCGATTGCCGCTATCAGTACCTCGTACATGGGAGATTGATGATGACGAAGTTTTGGCTCTGTCGCTACGTGCTCTCCAGATAGTATGAAGAGAACCCAGTGGAAGAGGCAGAATTCATCGCAGACAAGACAAAAAAATTTCTTGACAGTGTTTGGAACCAATGGCTCCGGTAAGTCACCACCTCTATCATAGGGAGTCTGATTGCAAATGGAAATGTATAGCTTTGCAAAGCATGTGAACACGTCTCCTGACAAAACCTGGGCCCAACTCTGCGAGGGTCTTGAAAGTGCCAAAGCTCGTTTCCGCGCTTTCTTAGAGACATACGTTAAAATCTCCAAGGTGTGGCGACCATGACTTGGTCCTGATGAATGGCACTATATACAAACTGTCAAGCACGCGGTGACAGTTGAAGATGTTTGGTCCACGCTCGTCCGTAAGGCTGATATGACGGTATTAAAACGAAAACGAGAAGAAAACCCCAAGTTTGCCCATATATACCTACTTGCCTTCTCGTCTCGCGAGAACACGTCACGGATTGGTCCAGCCTATGAGATTGCACAGGTGAGATGTTGCTAAAGTTATATTAATAATCTCACAGTGGATTCCGAAGCTTGCACTAAACTTGGACTATCTCTAAAGCAGAGTTTTACCAAGAGAGAAGCGACTACGGCAGATATCATTCTTATTCTTGCGGTTTTAAGGGAGAGAGCAGATGCGATTCGATGCGATCCAACTATCCGTGCTGCCTTCCATAGCGCTGTACTTCTTGCCGGTATTGGAGGATGGCTACCGTCTAGTGTGGTTGAAATAAAGTATAAGGATGTTGAAATGACATGGGTCCGAAACCCACGAGATTTTTCTTTGTGTTGGTTGACTGCAGACATTGCAATTCATCACGTTAAAACACGAAATGATCGCATAGAGCGCAGCCAAAGATCCTAGTGAGTATATAACGTCGCAGAGACAAGTCAATGAGCTCTACTTATGGCCTCTATAGCATCAAATTCACGATAACGACGATACTTTGCCGCCAGCTTTGCCTAACCAGTTTCCTAACTGCCAAGGCCATCGCGGATAATGCCTTTGAGGCAAACTATGAGACAGCAAAAGAAGTGCTCTATGGAGACCTCTCAAAGTACACCATAGACAGTGTACCTCTACAGTGGAAACCTGAGTTGCTGGAAAAGTGCATTATTCTTATCAACTATCGCGCGTACCTGAGGTTGTGGAGTAAGACGCTTATCGTCTCTGGTGTTCGCGATCATGAGCTGATGCGGCCGTATGCACTATGAGTCGGTGCAGGTAGCCGTCTCGATGGTAAATATTTTGAGTTAGTATTTGACATTTGATCTCATAATATTGACATTTGGCAGGCAGTCTCACGGCCTCCGTCCGCAATTACGTTCTGCATCACTCCACAGTGGTGTTTGTAAAGAGCTACCACCAGAGGCATACTCGGAAAGTCTTACCAAGCATCGCCTGGAAGGATCGGGCTGGGAGGGTTGAAAGGGACGCTATTGTCTCGCAAGCTGCTACGGTACTTGGGAGGCGCGATCCCAACGCCCCTATATACACCACTCGGGATGATCTGGACAGCTTTGAGCAATGACGGGATATTACCGATCTTCGGAAGCAAATACAACAACATTAAAACCACCGATTCGAAGAAGCGCTGAAGATAAGACGGAGAATCAGGTACATTCTTGGTGCTCTCTGCGCGCAAAAGATATAGCAACAGCGGGAAGCGTGTTTCGTTGAAGTGGACAAACTTAGAGCCCAGGGCTTGCCCACTGAACATCTAAGTCATAGAAACGCATCAAATGCCCATCGGCAAAAGAAAAGATAGGGCAAGTACGGAGCCACGCGACTTGATCCTTATCTAAATAATGAAGTGGACGTGTTCATGGATAAACTTATTGCGCATCTCTTACTACAAGATGATGATGAGATGCAGCAACACCAAAACACAAACGAAAGCAAATGTCTCTTGTGCTTCAACAGTTTCAAAAAATATATCCAGTCTTACAAGACATATTAAGAGGCGCCACATGTTTAGCCAAGACTTCCAACGCCCAGAATGCCGACGGCAAGACATATTCACAGTTATGCCGGCAGGCGGGCCGTCGTATAGTAGTCATGTTCAGATATTCCACGGCAGGAAACACACTCCAAACCTCTTCCCGCAGGCTCAGCGGCCTGCCTACTGCCCATTATGTCAAGGTCACTTCACAATGCATTGGTTTCATTTGCATTTCAACCAGACACGTGCTGGGCAGCTGAAATTTCCGCTCGACTGCCCTAAGTGCCTTAAGAACGGACTAAAATGAAGATACCATAATCAACAGTCACCGCGATTGGTCCCTGCACTTCGAATACATTCACGAATGCAGAACTGACATTCGCGACGCCATTGTCAAGGCGGGAATTAAAAGCGAAGGCGCTCGATCCTCAACGACCGAAAAGCCTACGAGCTCAAGATGGAGAAGGACCTAGATCCACATCAGAATGAAGAGTTTTGGAACTCTGGGCGAGAATAAGCCTGGATAATATTAGAAACATGATGGAGATATGGATTATTATTCACTTTGCATTGATCTAAATTTATAGCACAATCTATTTATATATTGCATCTCCAGATATTGCGTGATGTCCTCCGGCATTAAGCCCCACTTGCTGCCGCGCGTCGATGCTTCGGTGGTCCGACACGGCCCCACCTTCGCTATTTTCCTAACAGTTACCCCGCTTCATGCCGGCCGTCACCTTCGTCTCCTCCTTGTTAGGCGCAGGAATCCATCATCGGTAGCTGTTATTAGCACGATGACAAAGATAGCATTTGCGGAATAGTCTAGAAATAATCGTACTACTTAAGTGAAATTTTACAAACCCCAAGTTCAAAGAGCTGTTCTAAACACAGCACAGAATACAGTTAGCATGTTAAGCACAGCCTCTCAGCTGAATGGCCTCTGCTTTATAGCACTCGATGACAAACTATCGGTCGTGGAAAGCTGCATTATGGTACTCGAAGATACGGTGAAAGCATTACAAGGAAAGCGTGCAGACATCGACTTTCATAGGTGAACTCACCGGCATTGATGTTAAGACTGCAAGCCTCATGATGCATCTCAAGCTGTCGGTTATTGCTTTGCGAAAAGAGGTAGGCCAAATCATGTATCAGTTTATCGTTCAGGCGCTGAATCTTTGGAGGCTGCCACCGGAGACTCCGACAACGCCTACAGTTCCAGTTGCACCATGGACCCGGCGCGTAGACACGGTGGCACTTCATGACGATAAAGACACTAGCAACGAGTGTCAGGGGTTTTAGCCGCAATATTTGTGCCATGATGTACGCTTTTGAGTATTTTAAGCCTCGTCTCACTTTTATCGTATATCCGTATGTGTTTGCAAGAGTCTAATCTCGTATTTAGCCGAACATTATGCTACCCCAACCGTCGCAACCAACAGATTGATAGCGCTACTTTAAGAGGCTCCCATTTCATGAATATATGGCCCCTACCATTATACTCCGAGAAGGCCGTATCATTATTATGTTCCTACATATAATAAGCGTTCCTCAGTATGAATTCTCGGATGTCATCTCTAGGTGTAGCCTAATAGAGGTACAGTAGATTGCGAACAAATATACCTTTGAACTGAGATCAATCTCCACCGCAGTGGCCTTCTTTCAATTCGCACTTATCCGTCTCTTGGAGGATACAATCTGGGTTCAATAAGTTGGCGATTGCAACCAATGTTATGGAGATAGCGGCGTCGATGTATCTACATTCGCCCGTAACATTTGCCAGCATTACCAGGCCACCTAAAACGACTCCTTGATAGTATTACCATATTTGCTGATTGTTATTGGCGCATGTAGATAAGTCTAAGTCATCGTTTATCAAGCCTTTGTTGTTGATCATCCCACTCTGATTGAACCATTGCCATTGAGATACAGCCAGCTTGACATACGTCAGGTTACCGGGATGGCACATCGCAAGCGATGCAGCGACACTAGATAAAGCCCGTTACTTATGGCGTTAATGTATTGCTTCGTTTTACTCTAGAATATTCCCCCTGACAAGGTGTCTCTTTACCGCCCTTCATGTCGAGGAAGCGGTGAGATGGGTGGGATCCCCAGCAATATGGTAAAATCGAATCTAAAGCCAGAGCCCACCAGCCTTCGTCGTCGTAACTGTCGTGAATAAACCTGTCAAAGCCTTGCGTTTTCATACATGCGGGCAAATTTTGGTTTTGGGCACGCAGAAAGGTGTTGTGTAAGTAGTCGCCGAGGTTCAATTGGTTTGCCTCTAAGGGACGAAGAGACGCAAAGTCCGCCGGTGTCGTAAATGCGTTGGCACTATTGCACCATACATTTCCCCAGAGCCCGGTGCCAACATCAGAAAATTCATCATTAAGAGTTTTGATGGCTTCGACAGTATTTTGGGTATACTTGTCTCCGGGTGTTTCCATAGAAGATGACAACGAAGCAAAGAAAAGAAGGAGAACGGCAATAGGATAATGCGGAAACACCCTATCTTGGGAAGTTGGGGAGATAATGATAAACGAATGGACTTTGATCATTAGAGACCAATATGTTGGCAGTAAGGTTATTAGGGACACTTGATTGGCCGTTACCGCCGAAGTTGAGGCTGTGGACACCTCGTAGCAGGCATGTTGGGTCCAGGTTTTAAATTAGTCCCTAAAATGGTGGGCCTAAATTAGGTGCGTTGTCCAATTCGGAGACGAGGTCTGCCAGAGAAATCGTAATATTGTTGAATGGTACGGAGTTTTGACGATGGACAATGCTATCAGATAATAACCCATTCGTATTCTTCTCTATTAATGTCTCTCCAAGTTAAGCTTTTGTTCCCAGTCTTCTTCTCCACTTCTTCCCAAAGTGTTTGTCTCGCCTGATCAAGGTCAACAAAGCCAATGTGAATATTCTGAGAGGCCCAAGGGATGTAGCATATAGGCAAATCGTACGAATCTGTGTGTGTATTGCGAAGGGTGAGCTTCTGAAAGTGCCTGCTGAAGTCTGCTTCAACGCAGAATCTTCTTTCCCCTTCCTGCCAAAAAACATCGTAACCCGGTTGAAGAGGAGCCCTGTTGACGTAGAAATGCTTCACGGGGCCGTGCTTCTCATCCATTAAACTCGCTGATGAATTTGTAGTAAGTGAAGTCTGGAGTTGCATTTTCTTGCCTGTTTCTTGAGTGTCACTGAGGTTGGATAAACTTTAGGCCTCCCTTAAATTTTGGTTGGGTTGATGAATGGACAATTGAGCCCCACCTACATCCTATCCAAATTAAACCGGCAGTTATGAGGTGCTGAAATGACTCACAGGCTTTAATTTTTCGAGTATAAAAAAGCTAGAGTTTGCGTCCGACTCCAAAGGGAGCGTGACACAATGCCCATTTCCACTCCCGATTAAGAAGCCGCTGCTCGAATAGGCGCAAATGCCGCCCCTCTAGTTAAGCTCATCACCGCCAATCCAAGTGGACGGGCCTAGAAACCGTGCCATATCTGCGAAGTGTTAACTCTAGAGCCTAAAATTAGTGTCACTTAAATAAACCCCTGTGAGTCGATACTCGACCGCAAAGCCGGGTGCCGGCTGCCTTCCATTACAAACCCCATTCACACCAACGGTCCGAGTCCCCTCCCCTTTTGCGACTCCCGGTACTGCCCTCAAACCATAGCATGTTTAATTTAATCTTGTCTAATCTGGACGTGATACACCGCCGAGAGTGAAGCTCCTCGATGGGCAAGGCATCGGCCCATAAGCGGCCTCACTCATACACTTCCCGGCGCTTAACACTTGGGGAACATTTGCCTGCTGATAGTGACTGGATCCTACGGAGGAGACCAGTGAAAATATGGATATTGTCTGTTAACATCGAATCAATATTAAGGGTCGGTCGACCTCTCCATTCTTTCACGTTGGTTCTGCAAGCATTTCTTGACATTAATCACATCATACCTCAGCTGTAACTCCCAACAACGGCCACACTATCGTCTTAGAATTGCATCCATTTGTGGGCGCCTGTCGTGTCCTGATTTCACATTTTCAAATTCCTCCCCTTGAAATGGCTCCAACTTCTCGCATGCCCGCGTTCGGCGGAGTACGTCCTCAACGGCCTTGCACTGAGCTTCATAAAACTCCTTGCATTGGAAGGATAAACCGCCAGTGGAGTATCTGCAAGAATTCCAACGCATTTCACCGGCTCTATGATGTTGACATTGCTGTGATAGTGAGGCTCCCAGATGGACAAACTGGGGGGTATGAGTCACAGCCAGGCAGAGCGGAGGAGCTGTTTTTTGGAAGGTGGCCATGATCTTTTCGGCCCGGCCGAAATGGAGGGCAGAGCTATCACATACGCCTCTCAAACGGCCGCAAATGCGTCGATAGCAGCCTGGATATGCACAGCCCGTCCAGGCCTGCTTCCGATGGCGATGACACGAAGCTCCTTGGTGACATTTTAATTCAGCACCTGTCGCCACGGAAAAGAGCGCAATGCTATCTTCTCTGAAACGATTCTCTAGGTCCATCATTTGACAATGACAGGAAGGCCAACTCAACCCTGTAATTGCATAGTTATGGCATTTATGTGGCTATTGCAGGAATTATAAACCTTGGTGCTTCATCTCTATAGTGTATATAGTGTTAGGTTGCTTTAGGAGCTTCGCAATGCCGTATGCGTGTTTCCTCCGAGCCTATATTTGCCTGTGAGATGCCGGTTTGAACGTTGTCGGCTCCAGTTGCACCAAATTTTGGTGCAATACAATGCTGCGCAATATTATTCATGTACTATACTATATGAGCAAGCAAGAAAGCCGTTGTGTTCCAAAGCTCAGTAGAAGTGTCTCCAGAGCCTTGGTCTTACACGCGCGTCTACTCTACTCGAATCCGACTCGCCAGCTAAGTAGCCAAGAGTCTAATTTGGCCTTGTCAGATTGCGTCCTTGGTAGTAACAAGCTGCATTATTCGCAAAGAGCGAGTTGAAAAAGCGACGAAACTGTTTGACACAGTGACAGAGCTTGTCGGAGAGAAAAAGAGGCAGTTCTAGATTTTGCTACCTTTATGCTGCATCGGCTGCCCCGAGAAGAGGAAGATTGCAAAAGAGCTTTGCAACATCGCCTTCGTAGGGATTTGAAGACTTCATGAACGATATCCGCACTCGACGATCTCCATCAACTAATTGGCGTGGTTTCTTTATTATCTCACACCAACGACGGGTTCTCACGAGAACACATAAAAAGGAGGACTGTCGAACAAGCGAATTTGCCCAGAGAACCGAAAAGTATTGCGCAACTTAAACCATATATAAAAATGCCGACCCCACCCGCCCCGGAGGTTCCATTGTTGCGTATCGACAGATGTTTGGAACAGCATGAGGATACCCGCGATTGCTGGCACGCTGTTGCGACCAGAGCGAATGGTATGGGGGGACGCGCTGTTCAGAAAGAGGCTTGCCATTAAAATCCAGCCTGAGCATTACCCTGGCTCATACAGACCCATTTATATTTGACACCGACATTCGAGCCGGCCATGTATACAACTGCTATCCTGTTACTCTCTACAGTGAAGCGTCATCAGATGATAACTCATCCGCAGACAAACTTTCACCTTTACTTGCCATGCCCTTTCGAATAGCAGCATGCTGACATAGATGGTCCCTCTCGTTGGTGAGTAGATCTGAGCCGCGATCTTTGAAAGGTCTCGTGTTCTAATAGCTTGCTGTTGTTCACTATTCACTGTAGAAATTGGAAGCGAATAGCAGCTATGTACAAGGCTATTTAGGAAGGCATATACGAGGATTCAAGTCGAGCTTACAGATAGCCACTGGGTTGTAACCGAAGGGGAGTGGTTAGGAGCCCTGGGCACTCAGCCAAGCCAGATTTGTGCCGCCTCTGTCACCATGCCGCAGGCGACTATAGTAGAGGGATTGCTATAGCGTCATGAAAGCCTTGGTGAAGCCAGCCAGAGAAGCAGCTACAAGGCCGAAGTCATAGCAGCAGACGTCGGAGAAGCTCAGATAAAGGGAACGCCCCAAAAGCAGCACAGTAAACCCTTTTGCAAAGTCCAGGGAGACGTAGTACGTATAGGTAGTAAGCACAAAGCGTCAGGCACAGAGGAGCCACGTCAGTTGCGGAAGCGAATGTAGCTGGCGGATACAAGACCAGCCGTATCAATGCCGCAGTCCTCCAAGCTTGTGGTTACAAACAAGGCCAGAGGATTAAATAAACTTAGAGGACAGGGAGAAGGTGACTAGCATGAACACGTACACTGTGCATCGGTAAGTGTACACGCGCATCTATGAACGCACAGAGGCTACTGCAACGGGCAGTTATCAATCCATTAGCATTTTCACGTTGTGACATATTCTCATCGTAGCCAAGCAATTGCTCAGAACATATAGAGATATGTATACATACGCATATAGACTGGTTTCCGATCGGTTGAGGACTGCTGGTGTGTTCTTTGGTGATTAAAGCTTTAGTCACAGACGACCCACAGCTGACCACGCAGGGGTAGGTTAAAGAAGTCTCACCGGTCTCCGCATCTCCATCATTGTTATCATAACAAACAGCATTTCCCCGTACTCTAGTCTAGCCTTGCCGCACTTGAATCTTTGCTCTCATTGCAGGGGGCTTCTTTTTATCCATCTTTCGCACCGGTAGTAGACGCCTTACTTCATATGCCGGTCGCCAAAGATCTCCACCCTACTGTGACTGCCACTGACGTCCTAGCTTTTGATGAAAGCCAGCTAGTTCAGTATTTGGAAAGAAACGCTGTAAATGATGGTGGGTTCGACATCTCAGGTCTTCTGGGCGTGGAGAGTCTTTCGAAGGATCAGCGAAATGAATTAGCGGAGAAACTCAGGTAAGAAGACTTACGACTCTACTTTACTTGTTAGACCTACAATAATAACCTTTCTCCGTAGAAGTGCGGCTCCTACGCTAGATAATTCGACTCTCGAGATTGAAGATCTTCTCACGCGCCTGACAAGGGTAGCCGATGAGCGAAACGACTCTTCAGACCATGATCTCTCGCGCTCGCCCGCCGCGTCATTCCAGTCGATCGCAAGCACACCACCCATTAGTTTCATGTCCCTTGAAATTTCTTGTCATCAGGAGCTCGTTAACGACGGCGGCCGGCCTGTTTGCTCCATCGAAGATCTGACATATATCCTTGAAAAGCCTAAGGCCAGGTACAAAGCGATTATGCCGTGGCTCAGTGATGATCCGGACTCTGAGATTTGGGATGGGGAGATAAAGACAGTCTTCTCGAGGCAATTTACGCGGTGGTGGGACTTTCGTAAATCACAGTGGGATAACAGAATGATTGATATCGAAGCGGGATTCCCTTCCTTCTTGGAGGCAAACAAGCGCAAATATGAGGCCATGGGTGCTGCAAGGATGGTCTCCGACCCTTCATTCGAGGAAACAGTCAGGCGATTATGGCAACACAAGCCAGTATCCCGGCAACTACCTGAATCTAACTCATTTACATCATACAAAGAGACAGTCAGAAGGCGTCTTGCACCGTACCAATTCACCCACGTTTTGCAGTTAAAGGAGGACCCTCGCCAACAGACCCAGTGGACCAATTGGCTAGAGTACCTTAACTACGAAAAATGGTGTTTGGAAATGCTGACTGCGCTTGCGGAACCTTTGGAGGAACGATACCGTCAAGCCTGGAGAAGGATGCTCAGTGCACCACGGCGTTGGTCGAGAGAAGCTAAAGGGTATAATTCATCAATATCAAGGTTCATGCAAAAGGCAGAACGACGACCGGCGGACATTGTCAATATGGCCAAGGAGTTGGAAGCAACCCACGCTAGCTTGGTTGCAACCAACAAAACACTTGACGACTTTATTCGAGAGACGGAACCGTATCTGCATGCGCAGACAGCCGTGTACTACCAAAGACATCGAGTGGAGTGGATTATTAAGGAGGCGAGTTTAATCGAGCTGGAGATGTCCCAACAAAGTAAGACGGTGAAAACTAAAGCAGACGTTAACACAAGAGAGAACAAGAAGAGGCAACGCGATGATGACAAGATACCCCCGACACGATTAAAGCGAGTCAAACGAGGCGATGGTGGGCGGCATGTTGTTTCAGAGGCAACGCTAGGCGAGCGTGGGCTTCGCCGGAGTCAGCGTTTAGCCCAAGGCAAATCGCTGCAAAGCCGAGTTTAGCTCATCTGCTTCCGGCGCTCGAGGCAGCATCCTGCTTCACAGTCGTGAATCCCTACCCATGCAGTCCTTCCATTTCGCCGCCCTGTTAATGCGCCACGCCGAGTCCGCCTGCCAGACCTCCTTCCGCCTCCAACCTTCCGCCGGCTGCCTCCAGACGTACTCAGAAGCCAGCCTGCGTGCCTTCTCTTCCTCATAGAATGGCATATGGCAGTTGAGTCTTTCTGATTTATGATTGACGATATCCGAGTGCTCAACCACGCCTTTACACCGGTCGTTTTGGCTTTGTCCTATGCATTAAGGATATCTTGGGGCCAAGATCTTCGCATCGGCATGGACCTGAGAAAACACTTTGACGACAACTGAGCCGATTGCAATATTGTCTCATACTCGATTTCGACACGTCATCATTACTTCCACGAGCTGAGACACATGGCGCATTGATTTGGCCCGTTATCTCATGCGCACGACGAGGCGGGAACTTTCTCTTGCACCGTAAGAAGGACAAAGTTTCTAAATCTCCGGCTTTGCACGCGCCTTATTCCAGAAGCATATGAAACATTAGCATGTGCTACGGGGAGTAGCTGCACCTAGTCTTCCGCATTCGAACCCTTTACTTGCTGCAACGAGGGTAATTTTAACTCGTCCATAACTGCACCAAACACATCTACATTCGTAGGATGATTTGTTGACCTCACCCGGCTTTTATACAGAAGAGTTCGGCCACCAACTCTGATGTTTCAGGTTCCAGTGATTCTGCTAATATTGCCGACCGTGTTTAGTCCCACTGCTCCAAAACAGCTTTCATGCATGCAACTGCCGTTTCCGTTGCCGTTGCGTAGTCTTGCCACTTCTTGCTCTTGTGACAGTCAGCATAGTTGCATATGCCCTTGATAATCAGACAAGGGAAGTGAACCCAAATGCCGGCCCCCTCCATTTCGAATGCGACTATGTTTTCATTCGTCGCTATCTTCTCGCGTTCCTCTCCAGACTTCATGACATTATTACCAGACACGATCGTGCCAACGTGCACCATCGGCCTCAAGCCGGAAGCCTTTCCTTGGCAAGTATTCTCCGGCTGACTTGCCGCTGATTGGCGAAGACGTCGACGTCGTATGGGCTGTCGGTAGTCATATGTAAGTACTTCGCAGGCCGGGCATTGTGTTGCGTTATGTTGCTTGTGGAGGTATGACGGCTCGTTAAGAGTATCAGCGTCGATGCCCGGATATTCATACGTCGACTCATTTATTGAGTTTTGAAACGTGCGCAGAGCTGTGAGCTCTCTCTCTACTGCATCGAGGAAGGCCCTTCGAACTTGTCGGCCACCTAATATGGCCAGAAAGCCCGTCATCTCCGCGTTCGGCCTGCCATGATTGTCGTGGATTGTTTTCTTCCGCACAAACTTATCGCGAAACTGACGACCAAAATCGTACTGCACGAGGCCATCGTTCCGGCCCAAAACGGTACACCACCACAGACACCTACCACCAGTGCAAGCTTTGTCCCACTAAAAATCCTCTGGCAATTGGATGCAGAACTGGCAACGATGTCTTTTTCCCATGCCTGGTAGATGCACAAGCACCCCAATCGCTCCGAGCGTGTAGGAGTTTTGGTCATTGGCCCCATTGCCGTACGCCCTTCGGTCCCAGTGCCGATCCAAAACCGCCACAACAGCGTCAGCTTCTCGGTGAAGGGCACAGAAGATGGCAATTTCGAAGTCCCGACGATCCTTTGGCCTGACATTATTTTTATCCGCAGTGGGGTTAATCAGATGTCGTGCCCGTTTGCCTGTCGCCAACATCGACACCGTTCACCAGCCCAGATGCGGCGAGTGTGTCCTTGTCATTACGGTCAGTTGCAATATTAGATTTTTTATTTATTATTTTATTTATTATTTTATTTATTATTTTATTTATTATTTTATTTATTATTTTATTTATTATTTTATTTTATTTTATTTTATTTTATTTTCACATAAAATCTGACCCGGAATGACTCAACTCTTCTGTTGCAGCAATGGCTTGACGCCTGGGAACGAATATTTCTTACAGTCTGGAGGCATGGCTAGGTTTCCGTCTGAGCCGTCCTTATTCGTCGGCGCCATAGTGTGAGTGTAGGGGACTTCAGGTACTTCAATCGTGGCTTCTGTGAGCTTTTGGGCACAAACCTTCAACTTCTGTCCAACTTTGGGGTTGTTTAGATACTGCTCTATTAGGAGTTTAATCTTATGCAACTCTCCAGCTTCCTTAAGACTAATTCCACCTAAACTATGCACATTGGATCGGAAATATCGGCTAGCTTTTGCTTCCTTGGCATCATTATGTCTATAAAACTTATCTATATTCCTTTCTGTTTTGGTTATAATACTCATAAGTTTTACAGCAACTGTCAATAGCATAGAAAAGTCGGTGGATACTCCAATCCCAGTGCCAAGGCTAATGAGCAGTTGCTCACGTTCTCCGAACAATTCACTTGCTTCTCTATGGACTAAGTGCACCGGGTTGTTGTAATATAGCCCTCCGTCCGAGAATGATGACCCGTCAATATCGATAGGCTCCAAAATAGTGAGAATAGCAGACGTTGCCCGATAAGCCTGCCAAATGCGCATTACATTAAGCCTTTGAAAACTGTGTCAATTAAGTTTCATAGTTTGTTAGATAGATTGGTTCGGAACTCAATGAGGCTTTTGCTTTGTGAAAATTTCGATCCCTTCTTAATATCGTAGGTACAGATAAGTCCTGGAGGTGGACCACAACAAATCTTCTCACTTTAAATTAGCATGGGGATAGAAAAAGGTGGTTTCAAGATACGCACACCATGCACGAAGTGTCATCGTCTTTAAAGCAGCGCATTCAGCCAGTCGTTCCCAATTACAGCCTTGATTGCGTCTTCCAATGACTTCGCCTCGAATCTCGGCTCTAAGCTGAACGCTTTCTTTGACCTACATAGCGAAATTCTTGCGTATAAATGCTTTTTTTTTTAAAAAAAAAAGAAAGAACTCTATATAAGCCGCCTTATATATCTTAAGTAATATTTATAAGCAGCTGAGTATAATTACAATAAGCCTATTAATAAATCCTGTTAATAAAAACATATCTAGCCCTCCTCGGCGACATTGGGGAATGTTGTTGCCCACAAAGATGATATTCTTACTTTCCTAACGAGACATCTTCCTCAATTTAAGGCTATTCTCTTTGTTCCAGGGAATCACGAAGCATATCACTCGAGCTGGGAAGAAAAAATCGCAATTCTTACTGCATTTGAGGAATAAATCGAACGTGACAGTTCACTTGGCCACTTTGCGGTGCTTGATCGCGGGACACATCGCCCGCCAGGGTTTGGTCAGATACTGTCATCCTGGGCTGCAGTCTTTTCTCGTATGTCCCTGAAGAAATCCAGATGGCTATAGAGATGGGCCTTAGTGACTTCTTTCAAATTAAAGATTGGACTGTGGCGGATCATAATATCGCCCATCGGCGCGATCTTTGCCTGGTTAAATGACGAGGTAGCCAAGCTCGAGGACGACTATAATGCCACCAACATCATCATTCTTACTCACTGGAGTTCATCCCGGCATCCTGGCGTCATCAGATCCCAAACACATGAGGAGCCCTATTACTTGCGGATTTTCTACGGATCTAGTGAACGAACGTTGCTTTAATAGTATTAAAGTCCAGGTATGGGGCTTTCGGGCACGCGCTTTATAACTGCAATATTGAGATAAGAGCGAGGAAGTGGCGCAGGGAT
The DNA here is from genome assembly GCA_000709145.1 of Balansia obtecta B249. Classification (NCBI taxonomy): domain Eukaryota; kingdom Fungi; phylum Ascomycota; class Sordariomycetes; order Hypocreales; family Clavicipitaceae; genus Balansia; species Balansia obtecta. The sequence continues at coordinate 22,182 of JFZS01000072.1, forward strand.
GCTAAGGCTACTGGCTAATCAGCGAGGGTATTACTTCGCGCAGGCTGATGGGCTTGACGTTGAAAAAACCATCTCCCTTTAAATGCTTGTAAAGTAACTCACATTAGCCCTCCGATTCTAACTAAATTTGTCCCATGGCAGCATCTGTTAATGCCATCTTAATAATGCAGGTTCCCCGAGTAGCTTCTTCAGGTCGGTCAACCCACTGTCAGACTTGGCACCTTGCCTTTTCTAAGCGCTAGATAGGATTTAGAAAGTGGCTCTGGGTGTTGCTTCAGATCCAAAAACCCATCATCATCAATGTAAAGCCCCACATACGAAATCATACTGATAGAGAAGCCGCCAGCGGGTGTGTTCACATAGCGCGCACAAAAATGCATAAAGGCTTCAAGCAGAACATGTGAGGGAACGATCAACAGGGTGAACCGTTGAGTTGAAGAACCCAGAGCCTCTCCCTAGCCTACTAGGAGGCAGAATAGATTTATCTGAGGCAAGAGCATAGCAAGGTGGAAGTTGGCCTCTATCCGGCGTTGTGAGAGCTGCCTGTAGGGGCGGCAAGAACCATAGAGTCACGGACTGAGGGTAAAGACCGACCGGTTCTTCGGCTCCCTCGATATGTAGGTGGCTCTTAGGGGCGGGATTTGGCCGGCTCGGCGAGACGACATCGCAGTCCTTGCCATCGGAACAAAGTATCAGCTTCTCATGAGGCGTGAGAGTTTGTGTGGCGATTGAGAGCAACTCATCTGGGACCACAAAATCGACTGCCTTGGATAATGTTCAGTTTTCTGTAGACTTGGGACTGGATACATGTTTAAAGAAAGGTGGAGGGGAGGCAACGCTTACGCCAACAATCGTTGGAACTCCGTGAATGCGGAGGAGAACATGCCCCCAAAGGACACATGGGACCTGCGCTGTATTAAGTAGTTGCGCGAGTGATGCAACGAAGTCTTCAGTAATGCAAGAACGTCCCGTATTTTTATCGAAAAGAAAAGTGAGGAGAAGAAGCAGCCGCAAGATGGAGATGTGCCTCAACGGTACGACTGCAGTGCTGAAACTGGTGAGTGGTGCTTGACCCCAGGTTTCCGACGCGCAACCACCAGCTGATTCTGAATCACGAGTCGAGATGTTGTTGGTTTAGCGAAAGGACTGTACTTGGCGCAGCGGAATGGCGCAGGAACGTGGTGCAGGCTGGATAACTTGGTTAAGTGTGAAGCCTCGAGTGCCGGTGGTGCCCACGTCGACACCACAGCAATAGATAATCCACCAAGGAATCTAATGTCTATTTCAATCACCGCGTGAGCCACCGAGTAGCGTAGAAACCATGATACGATCATGTATAAACAAACATGTTTTCGTCTAGTTGAGAGTTTGGAGACGTCGCAGCAGACCGACCCACAAGGTTCCGTAACACTCAACTGCCGGTTTTTCTCCGCCTCGTTGACTCACAGGGTGTCTCCTCTTCCCACAACCGCTTGATCATCTCATCCGACCGTTCCAGTGGATTAATCAGCCATCATTCTTTGCGAAAATGGACGCGATGAAAGACAAGACCGGGGGATCGTTCAGTCGACCTAATTTCGAATCCCTTCTCAAGCGCCGATTTTTCTTTGGCGAGTCGTTCGAAATCTATCGTACTTCTGCAGCTCATCTAGCAGACAACCGTGGACTGTACGATTATGGACCGCCAGGATGTTCTTTGCAGGCAAACATCATCAATGAATGGAGAAACCATTTCGTCATCGAGGAGAACATGATGGAGTTGGACTGCACAGTTATCACACCAGAGGCAGTCCTCAAGACCAGCGGGCACGTCGACAAATTCGCTGATTGGATGTGCAAAGACCCTGCCAAGGGCGAATATCTCCGTGCTGATCATCTGATTGAAACTGTCCTGGAGTCGAGACTGGCGAAAAACGCGCAGTCTACCAACGAGAAGGCCACGAAGGCGACAAAGTTGGACGAGAGCACAGTAAAAGAGTATGAAGAAATTCTCGCCAAGGTACCCCGCCCCCGCGCCAAACACGACTTACCCCTCCTCGTAGCTTATCGTTGACATCTTCCATAGATCGACAATTATGACGGACCCGAACTCGGCGCGCTCATCAAGCAGCATGAAATTCGAAATCCCGACGGAAATGGCGAGGTGTTGCCTCCTACGCCATTCAACCTCATGTTTAAATCCAGCATCGGCCCCAGTGCGGCGGCGCCAGTATACCTACGCCCTGAAACTGCTCAAGGGCAGTTTCTTAACTTCCGCAGGCTTCTGGAATTTGGCCAAGGCTCCATGCCCTTCGCCTCCGCATCAATTGGCAAATCGTATCGAAATGAAATTGCCCCACGATCTGGTCTGCTCCGAGTTAGAGAATTCCTTATGGCAGAGATTGAACATTTTGTAGACCCAGAAACCAGCAAAAGCCATGACCGTTTCCCCGAGGTTTCACATATCGAACTGCCGTTCTTAGATAAGGCAACACAGCTTTCTGGAAAGACAACAACAAGATTAGTATCGATTGGAGAAGCCGTCAAGTCGAAATTAGTTGATAATGAAACCTTGGGCTACTTCCTCGCGCGAATCTACCTATTCCTGCTAAAGATCGGTGTTGATCAGACAAAGCTTCGATTTAGGCAGCATCTGGCTAACGAGATGGCTCATTACGCATGTGACTGTTGGGATGCAGAGCTTCTAACATCTTACGGTTGGATTGAATGCGTTGGGTGTGCTGATCGAAGCGCCTATGATTTATCGGTACACTCAAAAGCTACAGGTACCCCGCTCGTTGTCAAAGAGCCGCGGCCAGAGCCCATCGAGATCGAGGAATGGCAAGTGAGTCTGAACAAAAAGCTTCTTGGCCCCAAGTTCAAAAAGGATGCCAAGAAGATTGAGACTGCCGTTGAGTCCTTGGGCCAGGCAGACTTGGATAAGCTGGCCACCGAGTTGGCGGACAAGGCAGTGATAAGTGTTCAGACAGAGTCACTGGCAGATGGGAAAACGAGTGTGGAGCTTTCTCAAGAGCTATGCACAATAAAGAAAGTAACCCGGGTTGAGAACCTGAGAGAATACACTCCCAATGTTGTCGAACCGTCATTCGGCATAGGGCGAATTCTCTACAGTTTGTTGGAGCACGTTTACTGGCATCGACCCCAAGATGTCGCTCGAGGAGTATGATTTGGTTTCCCACCATGTTTTTGTCAGATTGCTAACTTGTCTAGGTTCTTTCCTTGCCGGTTCTTGTCGCCCCTACGAAAGTGCTCATTGTGCCTCTTTCCAATCATGCCTCTTTCAAGCCAATTGTCAAGAAACTCGCAAGCCGGCTTCGCGCCCTCCGCATCTCCAATAACGTAGATTCATCGTCTACGTCGATCGGGAAACGATACGCAAGAAATGATGAGCTCGGAACACCGTTCGGTATCACGGTCGATTTCGAGACTGTCAGCAACGGGTCCGTCACGCTAAGAGAGAGAGATTCCACCGCTCAAGTCCGAGCCTCGGAGGAGGACATCATTCAGGCCATACGCAATCTTGTAGATGGCAGTGAGACATGGCCGCAGATCTCTAAGAGACTACCTGCCTTCACCGGACAGAGTGCTGATGACTGATGGGAAGCCAGTCGCTTGGAGTACAAGTAGTGGGGAATTTGTTGCTACAGGAGTCTGTGTGAGACGACAAAGGAAAGACTTGGATGAGGGAGAACAAAAGAAGAACAATTTCCAGCTGATTTAGAAGACAATTCTCAAAAGGCCCATGATAGCCAGTCATTTTGCCGCTACCTCATTCTCCAAACCCGGCCCTCGTGGTACGTCTCGCCATAGGCATTGACATAGTGACCGTTGCATCGTTTGTAGAACCTGAAAATCAGCCTTCAATGGACGCAACACACGAATAGATGTGTGTGGCTCACATGTTTCGAGGACCACTGCCCTGGAGAATGATGGGATTGTGCTCGTCGATGATGCAGGTGCCATCCTGCATGTCAGGGCCGTAGTGAACTGTGGCATCGTTGTGTATGGCATCTGATGCCGATTAGACGCAACCATGCCAAGTTCACCTCTGATGCATTCATTACTCACGACGATCGTGACGTCGCAGGTCCCGCTCAGCCTGGCGGCTTCCCTGGCGGATCTTGTGCACGAGCTCATGGTGAAGCTCACAGCGTAGATGGTCATCCTTGGGCGGAACCCTTCGGGAGTTGGACACCTTGACGCAAAAGCGGTAGTGAACGAGCTGGCACATGGCGACTGACACCTGTGGGCTGAGAGTTATTTGTCGATACAATTTTCCTCATCGGGGCAGGCTAAGCGGTCATCTTATAGTCGACTCCTGGGATGAAGAGCCTTCTCGCGTCCATGTAGACATCTTGACGCTCGACAGCTGGTAAGCCGATTTCTTGGCCGCCTGGTGGTGGCCAACGGGAAGTTAGGGCTACTGACCGCATGAAGGCCATGAGATGCGAAGTCGTCGAGCCTGAAACCGGCGTGGTTTCAACAGCCGCGCGGCAGCATCACTTCATTACGCAAGGGGATGTGACCGACCATCTCGCGACAAAGGACAAGACAGGTTAGTAATAGCCAGCAAAACACAAACACTAGCTGCTGTATGATTTTTCCTTTTTTTTTTTATCTTTTTTCTTTTTTTTTTTTTTTGGCGTTTACCAATTTAGCTCGAATCCGCCACTTCTTATTCTCCTTCCCGCAAAGACTCAACCCCACATCAACACCTAACCAACCATCACCACACGCAATGACCGAAGCAGCCTTCGCAAAGACCTTCCTCTCGACCCTCGACGCCCGAGCCGCCAAGCTCTCGCCCAACCATGTCGAAGACCCAAAGACCTACCCGGCCCGACCGCCCGTACGTCCGCACCACCTCCTCCCCCCCCCCCCCCCGAAAGAGCAAGCTGACAAAAGGCAGTACATCCTCCCCCGCATGCCCAAGCCGATGAGCAAGCCAGGCGCGCTCCCGCCCGGCCAAGAGCGCAGCGTAACCGTGCTCCTCAAGGCGCTGCGCAACCCGCCGTTCGAGGTCAAGCTCACCTCGCAGCCGCTGAGCACGTCTGTACTCGACATCAAGCACGCGGTCGCGCAGCGTTCCCGCATCCCCGTCGACAAGATGAAGGTGCTGCACAACAAGCGCCCGCTGGCGGATAGCAAGATACTGCGTGACGTCGTCGGGCCCGAGTCGCTGGTCGAGCTGGCCGTCATGGTCATGGGGGCGCTGCGGCCGTCATGCCCGAGGAGAACGCGGCGTCCGCGCCGGCCGTGGCTTCGGGGCCCGACGCGCTTACTACGGATGCCTTCTGGCGCGATTTGGATGGCTTCTTGCTGCAGCGGCTTAGGGACGAGCCCACGGCCAGGGAGCTCGGGGCCTTGTTCAAGTCCAGCTGGGAGTCGAGTAGGCCAGCAGCACCATGATGAAGAATATATATACATACAGCCTTTGGACAAGGAAATGTTTTGCGTTTCAAATTGCAGCGTGAAATTTTTTTTTTTGTCTTGTTTTGTTTTCTTCGTAAATTATTTAACGGGACGTTTACATTATCAAAGACTGGCACGTTGCAGCAAAGCTACCTTTTGCCCTCCGCGACATGCGGGGGGGGGATAAAAAAAACAAAAGGAATGCTCCGACGTCGACCGCAACGTTTATATAAATCTGAGCTCCTCCACTCTGCGGTAAAGAATTAGCATCCTTGGGTGGTCTTGATCATGAATGGCTTCCCCCGTCACCAAAACCGGCCGGAACTCAGGCGAGACCCTTGCTGATTGTCTTCAGAATGGTGTCGTACTCGATATCATCGGCGTCGTTGGCCTGCAGCTCATGAGCAAGACCAGTGAGAGTTCGCTTCAGTGCCTCCTTGGAGGAAGCATAGATCATCTTGGGCTATCACGCCAGTCAGCCACGGACCAACTCGTAGGCGAAAAAGACGCCCCGTCGTAGTCAGTCTTACCTGGACAGAGGCATCATCGGGAGACCAAGCAATAAAGGTGATCTTGTTTCTACACATAGGGGGTTGACGATATTAGCGCCGCTCGGGGCAGTTTCTTGCGACGAGGTCAAACACCTACCGGACACCGTCGCCCGAGGCGAGACTGTACTCAAAGTCGTAGATGGCATATCGGCAGCCCTTGCCAGCGACACCCTAAGCCAAGCGCAATCAGCAGCCATTACCCACGAGTCTTGATCCTCGCAACAGCAAACGTAAAAAAAAAAAAAATGGTTTAAACCAACAGATTTGCTCTTGGTAGAAGAGTTAATCAGCTTCTCCCGGAAGTTTTCCCAATCCTTGTCCGCGGAGGCATCCTCAACCTCGATCGTCTTAAAGTCGTCGGAGAGCTTGAAGATGATGTACTTGTACTTCTTCGATAGTTTCAACTCATTGTAGGCGGTGATGCACTCTGGCGCGACGGTCGCTCTGCGTCAACGGTCAGTCGTCGGGCCGGGGGGTGGTTTCCAGGCGCAAGCCCATTGATGGCATCAAAGCCGATGGGAAATCAGCACAGGAGCAAAACAAAACGAACCCGGATTGAGACTACAACATGTTAGACCATAATCCCGCAATGGCGCCAGTCGGTTGTTCGGTCCCCGCGGCACGGAGCAGAGGAGGGAGCAGACATACCATGATTGCGGCTGTGTCAGGAAATGGATGGCGTGCGTGGAATGAGGGGCGGCAAAGGGAGGGGAGGGGAGGGGAGGGGAGGGGAGGGTTGTTTCAAAAGGCTGCGCAAACTTCGTGGTCAGCTTTTGGCTTATTTCGACGACGACAGACGCAGATAACAGGTGAACGGGGGGAGGAGGTCAGTCATTGCTCTGTCGATGAGAATCGTCGACGCCGCTTACAATCCTTTTTTCAGAACTGCGACTCGGAAAATGCAATGTCGCGATGGTTGCTGCAAGGTGTGGTGAGAAAGCGCCTTTTTGTTTGTTGGAGGTTGACCGTCCGGCTCGCTCGCACTATTAATAAGTACCAACTGAGTGCCCGCCGCCGCGGAGGAGGGGAGGGGGGGGGGCAATCTGGAGGCACATCATCGGGTGGGGGGGGGTTGGCCGTGAGAACACTTACTTGCGCACGTGACCCGAACTGCGCAAACAACTGACGACGGCCACGACGACTACGGCGATGACTACGACGACGTCGACCATAAGCGCCTACCAGCTGCTTCGCAGTCACATAGCAGAGCCAATTGTCAGATTACGATAGTTTGTTTTTTTTTTTTCTCTTGTTTACTTTTTCATTCTGTTTCTCATAATACATGGCCAAGACTGACTCTGCTATTGTACAGGTTGCGTGGGGGAATATGGCCAATACAGATAGGTAGAGAGGAGATTGCAAAACCACCCTTGATCCAACCCCGATCCTTTTGACTTTCCTGTTCTATAACACCAACAAATTCACGCCCAGATTCTCAGGGCGGTTATTGCACAGCGCCTTGAATAAACAGCCAACATTATCAAACCCCCTTCATTAAGCGTGTTCGTGCGTCACAATAACCCCTTTACATCATCCCCATGCCTCCCATTCCGCCCATGCCACCCATGGGAGGGCCGGCCGGACCCTTCTCTTCGGGCGCCTCGACGATAGCCACCTCCGTCGTTCCCAGCAGAGAGGCAACACCGCTGGCGTCGACGAGACCAGTGCGCACAACCTTGAGGGGATCGAGGATACCGGCGGCAATCATGTCGACGTACTCGCCCTTGGAGCTATCAAATCCCTTGTTAAAGTCGGCAGCGTGCTCATCGATGAGCTTGCCAATGACGACTGAGCCCTCCAGACCGGCATTCTCGATGATGGTGCGGGCAGGACGGGTGATGGCGTTCTTGACAATGTTGACGCCGAGCTGCTGGTCAAAATTGGCAGCCTTGACGTCCTTGAGAGCCTGAGCAGAAGCCTTGAGCAAGGCGGTGCCACCACCGGGCAAGATACCCTCCTCTACAGCGGCACGCGTGGCGTTGAGGGCGTCGACGAATCGGTCCTTCTTCTCGCCAACCTCGACCTCGGAAGAGCCACCGACCTTGATGACGGCAACACCGCCAGAGAGCTTGGCCAGACGCTCCTGGAGCTTCTCCTTCTCGTACTCGGACGTGCTGGGGTCAGCAGCGACGCCGCGGATCTGCTCGCATCGCTGGGCAATGGCATCCTTGGAGCCCTCGCCGTTCAGAATGATGGTGTCCTCCTTCGTGATAGTGATGGAGCCGGTGGAGCCGAGCATGTCAATGGTGGCCTTTTCGAGCTTGATGTCAAGCTCATTCGAGAAGACGGTACCGTTGGTCAGCACACCAATGTCGCCCAGGATGGACTTGCGGTTGTCACCAAAGCCGGGAGCCTTGACGGCAGCGACCTGAAGTTGGCCACGGAGCTTGTTGAGAATGCAGACAGCCAGGGCCTCGCCGTCAATGTCCTCGGCAATGATGACGAGGGGGCGACGGCTCTGGGTGGAGATCTCCAGGGCGGGAATGATGTCCTGAACAGCGGAGATCTTCTTCTCAGATAGCAGGATCAGGGGGTTCTCAAACTCCACCTTTTGCGCCTTGGTGTCGGTGATGAAGTAAGGAGACACGAAGCCGCGGTCGAAGCGCATACCCTCGGTGACCTCGAGCTCGTCCTGCAACGTCTTGCCCTCCTTGACGGTAATGACACCCTCCTTGCCAACCTTCTCCATGGCGTTCGCAATCATCTGACCGACATGGACATCGCCATTGGCAGAAATGGTCGCAACCTGAGCAATCTCAGCACTCGTGGTGATGTCGCGCTTCTGCTTGTGAAGGTACTCGACAACCGAGTCAACGGCAGCCTGGATACCGCGACGAAGGTCCATGGGATTGCAGCCAGCAGCAACGTTCTTGACAGTCTCGGAGAAGATGGCTCGGGCGAGGACAGTGGCAGTGGTGGTACCGTCACCGGCAACATCGTTGGTCTTGGACGCCACGTCTTGTAATAAACGAGCACCGAGGTTCTCGAACTTGTCCTTGAGTGAGACGGCCTTGGCCACGGTGACACCGTCTTTAAAGCGGATTGTTAGCACAACGGGAAAAGGCCCCTTTGGGTCCTCGAGTTGCTCGTAGTAAACACATACCCTTTGTGATCTTGGGAGAGCCGAAGCTGGACTCAATGAGGACATTTCGGCCCTTGGGACCCAGCGTCGTGGCCACCGCCTTGGCCAGGGTATCAACTCCTGCCAGGAGAGCGGCACGACCCTCAACACCAAACTTGAGTTCCTACTCGCCTTCTCGTTAGCACCTCTCATCAAGAGCCGTGGCAAGGCTCTCCCCAGGGCCCGGAACCTACCTTGTGAGTAAATCGGAGCTGCTGGCCGAGACCAGAGCCGGCGCGGAAACGGCTGGCCGAGGACAGAGCCGTAGCTCGCGCTCGTAAACTCAATGCGCGCTGCATTTTGTGTGTATGTGTTACAAGAAGAGCTATCAACAAATTACAGAGACGGAAAACAATGCAGAAGACCGGGGCAGTTAGCAGGAAAAAGATTGCAAGGCAGCTTCTGGAGAGGATATCTGGAGAGCAAGGAGAAGAGGAAGAAGGAGGAGTGGATGGCTGGCCCGGTTGTAAATTGTAATTGGAGCCGTTGCGCAGAAAAATTGGCCATGGGTCCAGCAGGGTCTGTCGGTCGGAAAAACGTGTTGCCACCGGGGCGTTGCTGCAGCTCGGCCCCTGTCGTAGAGACCCAGAGAAGCTTCTGGCCAATTGCCGAATTGTGCTGCAGAGACTCCGCTTGGAAACATCTCGACTCGACGGCATGTGGTGATGCGGTGATGTGGTGAATGAACTGGCATCAATTGCAGCCAGTCTACGGAGTACTCACTACTCATGCTTATATAAAAATGAAGCCCTTTTTATTCCATGCTTCCAGATGGCTTGTGTTTCCTGTCCCTAGCTCCCCCCCTCCCCCCCCGTCCTTTTCATCAACAAATGTCTATCGCCAGAACGAGCTATAAAAATTAACCAATGGTTCCCAGTATTACCCAGAATTTCCAAATCTAGCCATCTTCCTCTTCCAGTCCCGGGAAGAGCTCCTCCATTGGTCCCCCGATGTGAGACATGGGCTCCTGTTGTGGCGGCGCCAAACCTGGCATAGCCCGATCCTGCGTCTCCAGCTTCAAAGCGTTTGATTCCATAACATAGAAAGAATAGTGAGCGGCGGCAGCAATAGGCGGCGGCATTACGGGAGCAAGATACTCTCCCTGTTCGTAGCTGGCTGCCGAAGATGGCAGAGTAGGTGTCGGACAAGCGTAGTAGGGATAGTGGCTGGGCCATGACCGCACAGCTCCAGGTCCGTATTCCTGCAGCTCAGATATAAGCTGTGCGTTTGTGCCGAGCTCCGGCGTCATGGCGCTGCTAGCAAAAGAATGAGAAGGCGAAATGTTATCCGTGTGCAAGCTACTACTCGTATCGGACGAATGCGCCGACTGCTGAGAGTGCTTGGACTCAAGCTCCTGTGCCCACATCAGCATTTGCGGTTGTGGTTGGCCAACTCCCCATGTCAGTCAACTTACGGTCTTGTCATCATTGAGATGATGAGAGAAGGCGGGTGGGATTTTTAGTTGCTCCTGGGCCATGAAACGATATCGAGTTGCTAACAAATCAGACATGACGGAGGACTCCATTGCGGTACTTCCCGCCCCCTTGCGAACGGGTGTAGGCGAGGACGGAAGCTCCTTCTGGACAGATTCGGGCGAAGACGACCCGTCCGTCTCTTGGAACTCCAAGACTTCCTCATCAGGGAGGTTCACAGCATCGGGCAAGCTAAATTTGAGGTCCTCAATCTTCTCACCAAACATGACCGGCCGCGTCGTTTCTAGATCACTGCCGTCTACATCTTGACGCATATAGCCCCGAATCTCAGGATTCACAAACGTCGCCGTCTTCGGCGGCATCGGCGGTGGGACGAGGTGTCCCTCAGCCACGAGCTCTCGTCGAAGACGGTTGATACGCTGGCAAACAGCTTGTCCAGACGAGCCAGGATGTAAGCGATGAGCAATGGCATCCCACGGAATCGCAATCTTGTGTCTATTGCATTCGTAATGGATGTGTAAGAGCAACTTTTCCGCCATGCGGGGCCCTAGCAATGCAGGATGAGAATTGCACGTATCAAGTTTGAAATTCCAAGATTTGAAGAATTCGGTTCAGAAAACGGGGGGAAGGGGGCTAAGACCTACGATTCCACATGATGAGACTTCTGCCCGCCACGCGGCCATTTCCCTTCCGCTGCTGATTCGTAGGAAGCCGATGTGAATATCTTGCCGTGCGTGGCGTATCATTCTGCTGAGGCGAGCTAGAGGAATGGGAAGAGTGCAATGACGCCTCTGCGTTTTGTGTTCGTGCCTGACTCCTCTGCCTCTGGGCAGGCGAGCGTTTCTGCTTACTCGAAGGTCTTTTTGACGTGGAGCCCATGATGAAGAAAAAAAGAAAGAAAGAAAGAATCAACAAAAGCGACAATTGGAGCGAGAATGCGTCCGTTTGCTCAATGGTGAGAGGGAAAAAATTTTCTTGCTATGGGCGAGTGAAGAGAAACTGAATTGCGAAATGTGCCCTGATGAATCGGGGACAATGGTTTGCGGAAGCGTGCGATGAAGCTGGCTCCAAGTAGCAGCAAAAGTCTGAATGATCAATTGAGGAAAAAACCACGAACACGCTGCGAGTGGCCAAGCTGTTTAATTCGATGGTTTTGCGAGAAGATTGCAGACATGGTCTGCAACAGCTGGGTCAACGCACGAGATTGGGATACGGAACGCTCTCGATCAATGCTGGCCAAGTGGGCTTGACAGCTGCAACAGCTGGCAGGACCGGCAGCCGGGACACAGTATCAAAACAAACATGATCTGCCATGCTACTTATGTACGTAATGTTTTCATTGCCAATCTATCTCTCGTCTCACTCATCACTCAATGTAGAGTAAGAGGAGGAGCAAGCAGCAACACATGCAAGCCTTGTAGAGCTTCTTCATGAACATGCCATCTATAATGCAGAGCCTCATGCCTTGATCTCACTCCCCGTGGCTTTCCGTCTCAATCTCTCGCTCCCATCGTCTCGTCTCGACTACGCGAAGCTCTGATCTACTTTCCATCCCAAGCAACATGAGAAGCAGTCTCCTCGTCTTCAGATTTAGTCACTGGTAGGAGGATCTACCGCTGTTAGCCCGTAATCTACACAATGGTGCAGTGCACATCCGTACCAGAGAGTTCAGAGTCAGACTCCTCCTCCTCTTTCTTCACGGCCCCCTTGGAGTCCTCATCAGATCCCTCATTCTTGACATTCCTTCCCCTTGGTTTTTTCGCGGATCCAGTAGCTCGAGAAGCAGCCGTCGTCTTGCGCTTCACCGGCGTGGAATCCGGTGTCGCGGGGGCAGCATCGCCACCCCTGGCAGACTTGCTGGTGCTCACACCGTTGGCCTTGAGCATGCGTTCATACCTTTTCTGCCTGCAGAAAAAGCACTTAGAAAGTTGGTCTTGTTCAAGTACGTCGTGGAGTGCAACTTACGCCGCGGCCTTGGACACAATGCCAAGTTCTTCAGCAACAGCTGCAAAGTCAGGCTGGAAAAAGCGAAACGTCAGTTGAAACCACGTCCTTTTCTGTGTATGTTCTCTTTTCTTCTCATGAGAAACAACTCACACGCCCATTGCTCGTGTTTGCGATGCAGGAAACAAGAAACTTGACCTGGTCCGTGTGATCTTGGGCGCCCGGCATATTGGCGTTTTTTGAGACAGTTAAAGCTAGTCTGGATGAGAGATGTGCTCAGATTTGAAACGATGGCAAGTGCGCGGACAAGAGGTCAATAGGTATGTGTACTAGGAAGCATTGGAGATTGAGAGATTGGCAGACAAGTGGTGTTTTCGAGTAGAAATATTCTGAGCTGCGATGAGCCGCAGTCTAGCCTGAGTGACGGTGTAAGTGACGGCAAGGTGAGACGGCCGAAGCTGAATGGGACGTCAGCAGTTGGCAGTGGATACGCCGTTGAAGCAAGAGACTGTGAAATGAATGTGGCTTTGGACACAATAGGTGAACCGACTTCTCAACGTGTGTTGTGTCAAGGGCGTCATGACGCCGTTTGCATCCTGAGAATTCTTCACCTCTTCCAGACCACGAACAGCTTCAGTTATCGTAAACGCTCTAATATCATTCCAACCCATTTGAGGGACACTCCAACTAATTAAGTCGCCACGTCCTTTGCATCCATGTGTCATTCATAACGCCCTCATCGTCCACATAAAGGGCCACTCTCCATGACTAACTGCATTAGTCATTGCCTCTGTATCGATGTATAATCGTGATCATCATCCCAAATAACGAAAAACATAAGCTCTCAAATCTCCGCATTAACCCCAACCTCGTCGGTACCCTCAACCAGAGTGTCCTGAGTCTCATCCTCATTCTCATCCTCATTCTCGCTCTTCACCAGAGCAGCAGACTTGATGGCCTTCTTAGTAGGCGTACGAGGAACCTTCTTCGTCACCTTCCCGTCGGCAGATGGCCCCGTAGCGCCGCCCTTGCGAGGGCTCGAATTCGTACTCGCCTGGTCTCGCCAGCCGTGGCGGACAGACATCTGTCTGAAGCGCTCCTTGGCACACTTGGCATCCTTGAGGCCCAGGTCGGACGCCACGCTGTCCCAGTTTGCATCCGGCTTCTGTGTCATGTTGTCGAAGACAGCCTTGATGAAGCGCAGCTCGCTGTCAGTCAGGCCGAGGGGCGCTTCGCCTTCAGCGGCGGCAGCTGGGACTTTGGCTTTGCGGGGCATGGTCTGAGAATATCAACTTGTGTTCACAATTTCAAATTGCTGGATTGGCTTGAGAATTTACCTTTTGAGTCTACTTGACGGTCTTGAAAGCGGCAAGAAATATAGTCGTAGGTGTAGGATTCTCTAGGTAAATGTGCTTTCTAAGGTAGTGACAATGTTGACTCTAAAAGAAAAAAAGAAAATCAAAAGTTTGAAATACAATCTATAGTGTTGAGAAGGCAGTGCAGGCTTTGGATGAGAATGCTTAAGCACTTGGAAGTGAGCTGAAGGTGAGTCGATGTAAGATCTGTTTTCAAAGAAGAAATTATTTCATCCCAGCTATTGTTATGCGGAAATTTTTGCGAAAGATAGGATTGGTTTTGGTGAGGGATGGGAAGAATTCATTTAAAAAAAAATTGAAAAGAAAACCCAGGACGGCCTAAATACCGAGTGCAAGCGTTGCAGCCGTCTGTTCGGCAAGGTGAATAAGATGTATTGGAAACGGCCTCTGACGCAGGTGGCAACTAGTGAGAGCAGACTCAGGCAAGGGCACGGCGTTTGCATCCAGTGGCATGCAACGTTCAAGAGGATCCCGATAGTTTCGCTCGGAGAGGTATTTTCTTTTTAGAAACAGAGAGATATAGAGATAGATAGAGAGCGTCTGATGCAGGCAAAGTAGCAACTCCGCAATTAGTGTACAATTCTAGCCAACTTCACCCAACAGCTAGTACTCCTCGTCAAAGCAACAACTTCTTGGTTTTTTTTTTCCAGCAGTTCAAGGTTCCCTTTTTTTTCTTCATTGAGGTCATAAATTGTTTCGCAAGCATTGAGCGCGCGCCAAAAAAAAAATTATATACAATCAACCAAAAGCCGTTCTCATAGAGAATCAATAAAGCTGGGGGTCATGGCAGTGATCGTCCCACACTTGGGCACCGTCTGGAAGAGATTGGGGTTGGCTAACGTCGCAAAACCCAGGACTGTGCAGATCGGCCGATGTGTCGTCGTAGTTTTGGAAGTCGCAGGCGGCTTCAAAAGCTGAGACTGCTGGCGAGTGTGCGAGACAGCTAGTATCCGTGAACAGATCAGAGTTGCCATCCATCATGTACGGAAAGGCAAATGTTGTATCCCTTCCTTCCCGCTTCACAAGAGCAGCAGGGCGGATTGAAGTCATGTTGTCCGTGCAGGGTGTTAGCAACCGCGAGTTGAAGCCGTCGCTGTCTGGGGATGCAACAGAAGCAGGCGAGTACTGGAACAACTTAGTACATATATCATAGGGCAGGGTTATGGATTGCGGAAGCAGCATACCGCAGGGAGCGAATAGGGACTCCCAACAGGTTCCGACTTGACGATGACATCCTTCTTGGAGGGGCCTGCTTTCTTTGATGGCTTGGAAACGCGGCTCTTTTCACCATGACGAGGCCGCTTCTGGGGCTCGTGACCCGTAACTGCGGCTCGGAAACGTGAATATCTCATTCGAGCGGCGTGTCCATTCGAAATAGGCTGGATTAAGACGGGATCTTGAGCGACTTGATCCCAGTCAATCTTGCAACGAATGTCAGCATGGCAGTAAGACACTTTAAAAAAAGCAACATTCAAGACAGACGCACATCTTTAAGATTCTTTTGCTTCAGGATGGCAAAAAGAAATCGAGCCATGGCATTGTCACTGTTAGGCGGCATTGCGCCCGCGTGGTGTGTTTGAGGGCGTGCGAAAGTGGTGACGGGAGAGAGAAGTTTGTCAATAAGATGATGAAGCGGAGATATATAAATAAGCCAGCAGGTGATGGTGTTGGTAAATTTGCGTAGATGATTTTAGCGTTGGAGGTGTCGGCCGGATAGAATTGGTAAGTGAATAGAAAGGGTCATCAGGTTTTGATGATGTGATGAGGCGGATAAGATGATCTTTTTCCCAATGGCAGGATGCTATACGCAAGAGCGAGGGAGAAGCAGCAATTGAAAACAAATTAACTTTCAAAATGGAAGATGGAAGAAATGTTTGAAAATGTCAGCCTTGGGGGATAGGCTCCCGTTTAAAAGGCATCCATCCATCTGCTTGCCGTGTGAGATGACATGGAGTGGGAGGGGGGGGAGGGGGGTGGATGGAAAGATCTAGGAACGGACGCAGACACAGACACCAATGAACGCCCATAATGCCGAAGCAGCGCCTTTGTCTCGGTTTCGAAGCGCATGGCTGCCTGGTGCTACTACTGTTTAGGAAAAGGATTGGATGGGACGGGATGAGATGGGACGGGGATGGGAGATGGGAGAAGGGAGATGGGGATAGGGCATGTGTTGTTGTTGTGTTGATGTTGGACCAGGATGACGCTGGCACTGGCACCTGGCACACCTGGCACGGGCACTGGCTCTGCTGGAGCAAAAGACAAAGGGCGGCCAATACAGCGCGTAAAGTGTATGCAGCAGCGCCCCCCCGCCCGCCACGCTCCGCTAAGAGCAGGCGGGGCACCCACTAAACGACCCCTCGCCTCCCCCCACACCCCGGCTCCACCCAGGCGGCAGTCAAACAACCAGACTTGATTAAGTTGTCCTGTGAAAAAAAAAAAAAAAAAAGAAAAAAAAAAAAGAAGAAGAAGGAAAAAGAAAAAAAAAAGAGACTGATGGTTTAAAGATGGTATTTCTGCTGCGAAATAGCTGCGATTTAATACCGCTTCCGAGAGTCCAATTGCTTCAAGCTCGTTAGCGCCCTTTGCTGCTCTAACAACTGCGGTGACGCCCCCCCTCGCACATTGTCCATCTGTCCCAGGAACCGAGAAAACAAAAAGCCGCGGCAGGGATCGCTACTATGGCACAGATGACTCATCGCTGAGAACAAAAATGGGCAAAAAAGGACAGGGGAGCAAGCCAGGGGGTGTGCTACAACTGCCATGGTAGTCCATTCCATCAGCCATGGCTAGTGCCCTCATTATGATGCGGCAAGATGACCCAGGCACATCAGGATGGTGCAAATGCTTTCTTGCCAAGAGCGCGACTTGGTCCATTTAAAAGCAAGCTCGTTCTATTATATATCTGTTGAAAGGGGAGGAAATTAAAAAAAAAAGTCTCCTCATTCCCTTGGCCGAACTCGTCTTTCTTTGTTGACGCATAGCGAATTGACATCTGGCCATGAAACCCAAGACACAAGCACTCTTTTAAGTCGCGCAAAAACCTAATCAAACTCTCCTTCGTCTTCGGCGAATCGATTTCGTCCTTGGCTCAAGGGATGCCGTATGCATAATGGCCCCAGCGCACCTCCCACCACCCCGTGGCTACGGCCACCACGGCGTCAATTTCCCAAAAAGAGGGGCTGAGGCAGCTACCATCACCGTGGTGGTGAGATGCGAATATCTTCATTTCAGCGCCCAGAAACACGGGCGAGTCCGGGAAAAATTCGACACGAGCTAATCCAACCTCCTGAGAGCCATGGAATGACATCTGAAAAGACTTCATGGTGCTGCAGCGGCTCGGATGCTCGATTTGCTCTCATGGAGGGGATGGGGTGAAGTGGTTGGGAGACGCGACGGGCGCGAATTTCTGCGGGACACTTGTGCGACTAGGTTTTCGCCAGGTTGGCACGAACTCACGTGAACGCTTAATGAGGTACAAGATACCGAGTACCTTGGGTAGGTACCTTGCCTGTTTCGTCTTCGCCCTTTTTGCGGTGAAACTATAATTATGGGGCGTTCATTCCTGAGGTACGGAGTACAGCTGAACGGCAGAGAGATGCATTCGTCGTCTGTGGTACAAACTGACTGGACATTGGCTGTGGCAAATATGAAATGTGTACTGGTGTGGAATTAAACGTCATGCTGGCTGAACTGAGCGTAATTTCATGATGGCAGGTGTGCTCGCCATTGCGAGATTCATCCACTTGCGAATTCAGGTAGTTTGATAAGCGTTTAAGCACAGTACCTTGCACCACAGGTTGGAGGCCAGGTTGGAGAGTCATGACAACTGGCGGGTAAACGCCGCTTCAACATCGGCTAATCTGCAGCATCGCCAAGTTCTAGCAGGTACTTGACGCACTTTGCACGGGAGAAAACTTGACTGAAAATAATGCAACAAGATAAAACCAAGAGTTTCGTCTGTCTGGATGCTTTCCTCGAGTTCTCTAGCACTGCATCTTCACCCCTGCATGCAAAGGCCTTCGAAATGACCAACGCTTGTTGCCGCAACAAGCATCAGCTAGGTACCTATTCCCTGCCACCCCTTTGCGGAACAATGGAAATTCCCACCCCCAAGTTCCTGTACCTCGGCAACGCACGGGCCACGGATGCTATGCTCCTTCCCTCCCCGACAAGACGACCACTACCAATTTCTTAACTGATTCAGCCGCGCTCTTAACACGACCTATCCACACGTCGACGGAGACACCACCCAGACGACGACTTACACGCAGACGCCATCGCCAGGCTCACTCGCCGAGTCGACATTTCACTATGAATAACAAGAATTGGAATGATCGCGCGGACCGAGACCTGTTCTTCACAATCTTATCGGTTAAGAACATTGGCATCATCAGCGGCGGAGAATGGACCATCATTGGGAACCATATGCGAACCATGGGATATGGCTTCACCAATGAGGGATGCCGGTATGTGCTCAAGCTTTGTCTATCGTATGTATGATGGAGCAATGTAGTATGAGGCGATTTGCGTGTCCGCGCTCTGCGCAGTGCGACCTGCGACATCGCATTGAGCTGTTAGTGCATGTCATTTTTGTCGCGAGTGTGTCGCGAAAACCTCGAGTGAGGTGTCTCACGGAAGTTGTATTATACGCACGTCGTGATCCCGTGAATCCCCCGCCCGATGTCCGTTCTCAATTGACTTGACCCTCTCGCAGGCAACACTTCCAGGGTCTGCGAAGAGCTCAGAGCAAGGCCGAGGCAAACGGCACCGTGATAGTCAACGCTCGAAACGCTGACCCAACGCTGAACCCAATCACGCGGCGGCCTGGCCCAGGAAGAGGCCGGCCGAGGAAGAACGCCGCTTCTAACGGCAAGGGCGCATTACCAGCAGCAAACTTCCAGAGCACTTTGGAGTCCGCCAGCATCATCTTGACGCCCGACACCGCTCAGTCGGCACCCACGCCGGACCAAGTTGAACGACCGGCACCGGAAGTGACCGTGCCGGCTGAAGTCGCGGACTCACAAACCCCCGCAGCTGTCGCAGACATGGCTGAAATCTCGGGAATCCCTGTAGCAGCGCCGGCAGCAGCCGTAGAGGCGGTGTCTCGCAAGGACGACGTTATTGAGGAGTTTCAAGGGCAAGAGGGAGGAGAAGAGAACGCGGAAGGAGACGCGGTCACTGATGTCGGCGCCGATGTTGGCGCCGAGGTTGATGTCGATGCCAATGTTGATGTCGATGTCGAAGCCGATGTGGAGGGCATTGAAGAGCCCCCTGCCAAAAGGCAAAGGATTGAATCGCAAGAAACCGAACGGGAACAGCCTCCGCTGGACGACGAAGCAGTGTTGGCCCTGGCGGCGCACAACGGCGAAACGGACCCGGCGTACCAGCAGCGGTGTGTGCCTCTCTCCATCTCATCTTGTTCCTTTGCTAACGATGAGCAGGTACCCATATTCATAGTAGGACTTGAATTTCGCGTTGGGCGCATCCGAAGCTGTTTTGGCCCGTCCGGGTGCGGAAGTTGCGTGTACGAATAATCCTAACAGGAGCGTCTTTCGATTCAAATCTCGAAATATGTATAGTAGCGTACAGCGAAAGGATACAAATATCAGATGGCGAATTGGTGGTCTAGTCCGCGGTTCGTGTTCCCGATAGTCGCATAGACAGCTGGCAATGTTCAAACATTTCAAACCACAGCTGGCAGCCAGCAAACGCGATCCAAACGCGCCGCTCGCTCACTCGCGCCCTGAATCCAAACAAACTTCAAAATCAGCAAACTCATCTCCAGCACGAACAGAAACGCCACCCCATCGTCTCTAAGTCGAATCTCTCACTCACCCTCGAGTCAATCATGGCCAAGGGTAAAAGCGGCGGCACATGGAACGACCCCGTCCTCCTCCACGATCTCATCGTGTGCTTCTACGAGGCGGGCATGCAAGCCGGGGCCATGACGAGCGACTTCCGCAAAGACATCGAGGCTCGCATCCAGACAATGGGCCACCAAGTTACCTGGGAGGGAATCCGGTGAGATCACAATCCCTTTCCTTTGCTCAAGAGTCCTTCTGCCGGCACCAGCTGCGTCAGCCCGTTCCCTTTTTTCCTTTTTTTTTTTTTTGCCCACAGCCGCACTTGTCCCCCTTTCCCGCCCAAACGGGCTTCCTTTCATCCAGCCCGTCGGTATACTCAAACTCGAGCTTCGACGGTTTCCCTCAGAAAGGAACGCTATCGAATCACCCTTTTTCCTCCTTGTCCGACTCCTGCTTCCAAACAATGGCCCGCCACGTTATGAAATGGGACCACAATGTCCATCAGGACATCCTCCTCGCCGTCTTTCAGCACGTCAAGTTCACGTCTGAGCAGATCGGAGCCATCATGTCTGATCTGGCCGGCTCCGGATACACATTCACCGAGAACGCGCTTCGGTATTTCACCTTTTTCTCACACCCCTTCCGTCCCTCTGGCCTTTTCACCTCATCCCTCCCTTCCCTCCATCGCCCGCTCATACACACTGTCCTACCCTCCATCCACACCTCATCCCAAAAAGCAGCCTTGCATTCCTCCGCCCTGTCCACCATGTCGACCTCGAATCGCACCCCGTCCACCCATAAATGGGACGACCGCGCCCACATCGGGCTCCTCCTCGCCTTGCTCGACGCAAGCAAGCCGACCAAGGAAATCATCACCGCGGCAGCCGAGCACATGAAGGCCCAGGGGTTCCAAACCACCTTCCACGGCGTCAAGTAACTCCACCCTCGTCGTCATTACGATACAGAGAAGAAGGGGGAAAAGAGACAATCTTGTGTTATAGAAAATAAAGGCTAACCTTTTTCTTTTTTACGTTGGAACTCCCCAGCCAGCATATTCAGAAGCTCCGTCGTGATCAGGGCTCACCTGAGAAGGCCGCGGTCAAGAGTGGCGATGCTGAGCCCGCTACGCCGACCAAGCCTACGCCCCGCAAGCGCAAGACACCTGTCAAGAAGACGCCAGCCAAGTCTGCTGCCCACGTCGACCAGTCTGACGAGGAGCAAGATCAGATCGCGGCGAAGCTCGAGGCCGGGCTGGCGGGATCTCCTAGCCGGGCCAAGAAGCCGAAGCTCGAGTAAGTGCCGGCTCTGCTACGGGTCTTACCTGTTCTGTCTGCATTTGATGCTGACCACGACTAGGGACGAATGAACCAGTCCAGAACTAATTGCTGTGGGGGACGAGAATTGCACGTTGAGAAAGTCATGGGTTGCTGCTGGTTAGAGGGGACGGAGATTCGAGAATGGTGCTAGATACGAAGACTACTTGCCTGTATGGCCAAAAAATACAAATGCCTCGAAATCGACATTTAATAACGTCTATCAGCTCATTGGAAACAGAGATTCGGAGAATGGTGCTAGATACAAAGACTACTTGCCAGTATGGCCAAAGAATACAAAATGCCTTCAAAGCCAACATTTATAACGTCCATCAGGTAGCCCATTGTTTCTTCTTCCTCGCCGTGTTGCCCAATGAACACAAACATCGAACTGGCGTTGTCTGGATTCTCTCAATCTCACCAGCCGCTCACTTACAACTCACCCTACTATTAATCCCTAATTTGCCCACTCTCCCTCCACGCAACGCCACAAATCATATTGATCATAACCTTCCAAGTTCATTCAACAATCTTCAGCTCTGCGAACCTCATACTCGTAGCCATGCCCGTCTCTAAGAAATGGGAACCAGCCGCAGAGCAAGACCTCTGCATGGCCATCATCATCAGCAACAGCACCACCACAAACTACCATTGGTCCGACGTGCACTCGACCATGTGCCAGCTCGGATACAACTTCACGAAGGATGCTATCTCGTATGTGGTCAGACTTATAAGTTGAGAGCCTCTACTAATGCCTCACAGACAGCACTTCAGCAAGACCCTCCTCCGGGGTTTCAGAACTCGCCTTGGCCTCGAAGCGCGGAAGCGGAAGGCTGACAAAGAGGAGGCCGGGCCTGCTGGAAAAAAGCAGAAATCGAAGTCTGAGGTAGGTACATTATCTGTCGTTGGAGTTTACTGGTCACTGATGGTTTCTACAGTAAATGGACACGGTGGAGTGAATAGTATCCATCGTATTTACTCTACAATGGCAACGTAATAGGCGCGGGAATCACTTTAACAGGGGGATTTGGCGACATGAAATGAAATCAACAGCGGCGGGGAATGAGATAACATGTGCGTCACAGAACCACGGAAAATAGGCACGCTTCAATAGAACAATGATACCCAGCTCCTCATTGAAGAAAATCTGCCATTTAGTCATGCCATGCCGTACCAACCCAGAGAAACGCCGGACCTTGGACCTTGCCCAAGTCACCTTGGGGGCCGCCCATCCAGTCTATGACCTTCGCTGGGACCCTTCTTCTCGTGTGCTTTCGACTTCTCATCCGCCTCGCCCTTGCGCTTGACTGTGCCTCGAAGGGTTTGACCCTGACCAGCAAAGTGTGGTTTCTTGACTTGCTCCTTCTCCTGCTCCTTCTGCTCCTTTGTCTTGACAGGCTTATACTCGTAACCAAAGAAGAGTTTATTTGGCGCCAGGCGAAGTGGTGCTGGGGCACCCGTACGGCTCTTGGGAACTGTTCGCTCTACGGGTACAGGTGTAGCGGGTTTCGGTGTCGAGTTCTTGCTGCCTTTCTTTACTAAGCGCTGGCCTTCGCCGAGAAAATTCGTAGGCGTGCTAGTGACTGATGGGGCGATGGAGCTAAAGCCGATGGCCTGGGCCATAGTGCCGTGGCCGTGAACGACGCCACCAGCGGGAACACCGCTCTTGGTGCTTCCAGGAGTGTTTGTACCGCTCTTCTTTTCCGGTTCAACGTAGCCAACGGGGGGTGCAAACTCGACAGACACATCGGTTTCAATCATGCTGACGCCCATCTTCTCCGTCTCGGGCTTGACGTCCAGCACGGCCACTTCGTATATCTCGTCATTGTACTCAAAGTTGAATACGTCACCCTTGGTGAGCGTGGCAAAATTCCTAAATGCCCTTTCCAGAACTGCCTTTGGGTCACTAATTTCTAGAAAGTTGACCGACTGAGGCTGTAGCTTGACCATCTTTGCCAACTCGAGCGACGTCGTTCTGATTTGGATCATATCGCCAACATCCATACCAAGTGTTTCCATCATCTGCGAGACCGTCCCAAGTTAGGAAGGGCTACTTTTTAAAGGATGATCGACAGGGGACCTTACGAACCCATTGAGGAATGTATGCTCTTCCCTCCTCGGCAATAAACTCTAGTACACCGGCGTGCGAGTGTCTGCCCTTTTCTCCATTAATCATTTCCATCAGTAGTGGCCACTGTACATGTAGCTTCGACACCTTGTCCAACGCTGACGGAGGTAGGATTATTTTGGAGCCATAGTTGAGCTCAGGTCGCTCAGAGCCCGGGGCCATGACTACAGGATAGCATCGGTAGTATTCGTCGAACCGCTGGACGATAGGACGTCGGCCGCGCGCTATGTTGTAGAGGTGTTCCGGGTTGGACGGGTCGAAGCCGCCCGCAAAAGGTGGTTGAAACTGACATATTTGATCAATGAATGCACTTTGGGGGGATCGAGGCCGACGGGATGCGTCTACCTACCATGGTTGCTGTGACTGTTGTGGGACGCAGCTCACAGAGCTTCCGACAGTCAGACTAGCCTCCGATCTGACAAGAAAATAATACAAGGACGTGTACCTTGGTTGGCGCAAGGAAGGAGAGACAAAAGTATGTTTGAGATGAGTTGGTATGACAGGCCAGATGTACAGCACGGTGGATGGTGAAGGCAGCTAGCTTGATGACGCAGTAGGCGGGTAGGCGGGTGGATAAGCGCGTGCCGGTGGGAGCTCTTGCTCTTTCATGCTCTTTGCTGAAGGAAGGGTTTGGAAGGTTTGGAAGGGTGCCCCTGCCTAATGGTGGCGGCAAAGTTCATTAGGAAGGGGCGATTGAGTGCTTGTATAATTACAGAAACTGTATTTTTTGCTATTATAACAAAAAAGTTTTCCTTCTTCTTTTACTATAGAAAATTTAATAATTTTTTGATTAATTCCGATATTACTAAGTATTCTTTTGTCCTTTTGTTGGTTTATTCTTGAGCCTCTGTCCTTGCCTGTCGACGTTTTCTCTTGCCAAGTTGCTGCACTGCAGGCCCCACTCCACTTTCAAGCTCTCCAGCTGTCCATCACATTGATATTTCGACTTTCCTCCCATCCCTTAAAGCCCATCTGGTTTATCGGCCTGCCAGCCATGGCGTCACGTTATTCTGCAGCCCGGCCGAATCGAGAGGGCGAACAATTTGCCCGTGCCCATCACAAAGATGCCAAAGACAACCAGGTCAATTTCGACGTTCGCAACCCGTCCATCCTGGCGCCAGACTCGAGAGAAGACGATGCGATCTTGGATGCAGGTGTTATTAGGGGGCGAAATGTCACCAAACGGGGCGCAGTTAACCTAGATGGCTACGACAGCGACTCCGATCATGAAACATTCAATGCTAAAGCTGCGAGCCGCAAGAGAGGCAAAGTCGACATCAACGACCAGCTGGACAACTACGATGCCGCAGCTTCGACGACTGCTGCCCCGGTGGCCGGTGCACCTGGGGCCGACGATGACGATGATGACGACATGTTTGCCATGGGTGGTGATGCCGATCGACCAAAGGACAAGGCGGATGACGGAGCGGGCGATGCCAACTTTGATAAGTCAGGAAAGAAAAAGAAGGACGTCCGGTTTCTCGATACCACACAAATTTTAGGCCAAGTACATAGCAGTAGAAGCGGCGGCCATATACGGCTCGACGATTTGGAAAGCGACGACGATGAGGCTGACGCCCAACTAGCGGCTGAGGAGGAAGGACTCGATGAAGAAGTTGGTGCCGGTGGATTGAAACGAAATGCCCCCAAAGTGGAAGCGTTCAACTTGCAAGCCGAAATGGAAGAGGGTCGATTTGATGAATCCGGCAATTATGTTCGCAAAGCAGGCGACCCAGACGCTGTACACGACAACTGGCTCGAAGGGGTGAGCAAGAGGGACATGAAGAAAGCAGCAGAGGCACATGAGAAACGTGTAGCGGAAGCTCGAAAGCAGCGTTTGGAAGAGGACAATGTTCTCGTCTCTGATTTACTCAACAGTCTCATCCTACACTTGGAGCCTTCAGAAACACCGCTGGAAGCACTGGCCCGGTTGGGCAAGAACCAGACCAAACCAAAGAAAATACCCAAGTGGAAGCTCAAAAAGATGAACAGGGGTGGCGTGGACGATATGCAAGTGGACAAGGATGTCGAAGAAGACCCCGAGCAGATGCGGATCAAAGAATCCATCAGCGCGGTCACGGACGCGGCTGACAAGCTGCTCAGCCGCGACTACGAGGATATCTACGACCAAGATCGCGAGCTCCTGATGCGCTCGTACCGCCGCGAGACCGGAGAGGATTGGGCCCCGCCTAAATCACATCGCAAAGACGAGCAAAGCGAACCGACCCAAATTTGGGAATTTCGATGGACGGACGGACGGGACAACGCAAAGCAGGGTCCCTTTGATGCTGCTTCGATGAAGGCTTGGCAAGATGCAGGGTACTTTGCTCAAGGGGTTGAATTTCGGACTGTAGGCGCCAGCGATGGCGATGATGGCTGGACCACAACGACAATATTTTAATGGATATTGGACAGCCGCCAGCACACGGACAACAACGGATCGAATCGGCATGTGCAGATAGATACAAGTGGATTGTTGAGGGAGCTCGACTTCCGATGAGCTTTTGCGCAAAGTCTGGGAGGATGGGCAATGGTTCCTGGTGTTCCCGAAACTGACCCCGGTCGGAGGCGGCTATGGGCGGCTCCGGAGCACCCCGCAGCCGTGAAGCTCCGAGAAGGCGATGAAAAGACCGAATGGTAGCCAATCCAGACGATCGATTACCGTTATGCATCGAGCCGCACCCGTGCGGTTATATTGGACACCCCAGAATTAGAGATTTGAGGTCATGAAAATCGCCCATTTGTCAAAAGCCGGCTGACCAGAGCCGGAGCGTCGAGCGTTTCTTTTATTTTTTTTATTTTATTTTTTTTTTGGCCTTTGCTGTCATGTTGACTCAGCAGTGGGCTCGCCGTAACCGGAGCCAGAAGGTTGAGTGAATTACCATTGTAATTACTAGCAGGACAAAGGGCCGAAAGAAAAACAAGCATGAGGCTATGGGCTGACAAAGCCGAGCAGTTTATGCTACGGCGATGCTTGGTGGTTGGGCGGCGAGAACCGGATCCAGCGGATACCGTTCAGGTTGGTTTTTTTTTTTTTTGCTCCTCGTCCCGGCAGGGCTCACAACGTGGGCTAAGAGCGAGCGAAACTGGTGATGGTGGGCTATGACGTCCCCGCTGGATCCGTAAAAGGCGCATTGAGTGGAGTGGAGTGGTGGTGGAGTGGTGATGGTGAATGGACCATAGACCCCTCATCATCTTCAGCAAGTCGGATCCAGACTGTTGAGGAGCTTTAGCCATCATGGAGCCATGGAGCCTGTTGCTTTGTTCATGCTTGGACGCCGACGACTCCGAGGGCCCAGGAGCCAACAACTCAAGGCGGTGGCAAATATAGTGATAGGGCCAAGGTTTTCTTATGCTTTCGCTGTCCGATGCCGCATTGCGAGCATTGCGTCTGCATCACCGGATGTATCATCGGGTGTATCCCGTCTCGTAGAGTGTCGAGATGACTTGGCTGACCCTGTTGGTGGACCGATGGGGTTGGTAACGGCATCCATCGATGACGAGCCGCAGAAAGCGTCTTGCAGAGGCAGAGTGGGCGTTGACCGGAGTCTGGGGGATGGGGTTTAGAACTAGAGCAATGGAGCAATGGAGCAATGAACATCATATTGACTGGCTGGGTGCAATGATGCGGTAATGACATTGGCTGTTTGTTGACGGAAGCACGCAGGGAAGATCGCTGAGCTGGCCGAGCAGGCTGAGCACATCTGGTGCCACTTGTACTTGCAGACTTGCATTCAGTTTGGCTGCTCGTTTCCCGGGAAGCACCAGACTGCCTTCCTTCCTTCCTTCATTCCTTCCTTCCTTCCTTCCTACAACCTTCTTCCGTCCCTCCCCTCCCAGCTCCCAACTCTTTCCTCTATTTTTCTTCTCGCTTTCATCTCTCCTCCTCATCTTCACAAACTTCTGTCATTCAGTGAACTATCCACGATTTTTCCTTCAATACACCTGTTCTGGTACGTCGCTGCCAATGGATCCCGCCTTCTCACTCCCCATCCATAAGCTGCCGTTCCGTTTGCTGACTTTGGACCTCTTCTCGCAGACTTCTCCCACAACACAAAATGGCTATCAAGGTTGGCATCAACGGCTTCGGTCGCATCGGCCGCATCGTCTTCCGCAATGCCGTTGAGCACCCCGAGATTGAGGTTGTTGCTGTCAATGACCCTTTCATCGACCCGGAATACGCCGTGAGTTTGTTTTTTCCTAATTCGTCGTTCATTTGTGATGCCTGTTACGGCTGCCCGCCACGGTTTGATTTTTTTTGGCTGCCCCTCCCCCTCTTTTGGCCTGTCGTCGCCGCGCATTGCCCCTCCTTGTGCGAGCTGCATGTCATGGCCTGACAATTGCCTTGTCTGCCCTCACTGTCACGCCATCTCGTCTGACACGGAGCTTTACGTGCACTCGTCCACCTGGCGTTCCTCTTTCCAACACTTGCCATGGCTTAGGTGACTTGAGCTGGTCCTCCATTATTCATTCACCCCAAACATTGGCAGGGCTCAATTGCATCAACCATCAGACTCCCCGCATCCCTTACTATGCTCTTAGCTCACTCAAGCCGTGTACATTCAGCTGACGTAACATCCCTCAGGCCTATATGCTCAAATATGACTCCTCCCACGGCGTCTTCAAGGGCGATATCAAGAAGGAGTCGGATGGCTTGACTGTCAATGGCAAGAAGGTCAAGTTTTACTCTGAGCGCGACCCTGCCTCCATCCCCTGGAAGGACGCCGGTGCCGAGTATATTGTCGAGTCTACTGGTGTCTTCACAACCACCGATAAGGCCAAGGCTCATCTTGCCGGCGGTGCCAAAAAGGTTGTCATCTCTGCTCCCTCGGCTGATGCACCTATGTACGTTATGGGAGTCAATGAGAAGACATACGATGGCAAGGCCGATGTCATCTCCAACGCGTCTTGCACCACCAACTGCTTGGCTCCCCTGGCCAAGGTCATCCACGACAAGTTCACAATTATCGAGGGTCTCATGACCACCGTCCACTCCTACACCGCCACCCAGAAGACCGTCGACGGTCCCTCGGGCAAGGACTGGCGAGGTGGCCGTGGTGCTGCTCAGAACATCATACCCAGTAGCACCGGTGCCGCCAAGGCTGTCGGCAAGGTCATTCCCGACCTCAATGGCAAGCTCACCGGCATGTCTATGCGTGTTCCTACTGCCAATGTCTCTGTTGTCGACTTGACCGTCCGCATTGAGAAGGGTGCTTCTTACGACGAGCTCAAGCAGGCCATCAAGGAGGCCGCCAATGGCGACCTCAAGGGCATTCTCGCCTATACCGAGGACGATGTCGTCTCTAGCGACATGAACGGCAACACCCACTCTTCCATCTTCGATGCCAAGGCTGGCATCTCCCTGAACAACAACTTTGCCAAGCTCGTCTCTTGGTACGACAACGAGTGGGGCTACTCGCGCCGTGTCCTCGACCTCCTCGCCTACATTGCCAAGGTTGACGCCGGCAAGTAGAAAGGGTAGCTGTGGACGGTAATAATAACAAGAACAAAAAGTGTGTCAAAGGAAAACTAACGTGATAATGAAGTAAAAGTCCAACGAACTACATGGTTGGATGAAGAACAGCAAGCGGGACGGGAGACTAGACAACATCTGATAGAAGACAATGCAAACACATAACTAGCCTCTGACGGATGGTACTGGGGTGCATGCTAGCTTGCTCAATTATGATAATATATTCGATTGTTGGTCAACCAAGCATATCTCGAGACAAGGGTAGTGGCTATGCCAGTAACGACGCGTGCCGGAGCCAGGGAGACCTGGTCAATGATTTTTACTCTGCATCCAGAGCACATTGGTCATTCAATATTTTGTGGAAAACGCAAAACGCAATCAATGCAGGGCACTTATTCATGAGATATGTTATTGATCCCCTTCCAGGATGTACACTATTCAACCATCCAACCATACTCCATCGTCCGCCCGCCCGCCCAGCCGCCCGTCACACAAAGAAAGCAATAATAACTGCCGGCCTAGCATTCATTATACAGGAAGAAAAAAAAGGGGCTAAATGACGCAGACAGGGTCCGCTGTCGCCCGTCATTTGGTGAAGATAGAAAGCACAAAGATGCGGAGGGATATCATGATAAATAAGGCCAGCAGAGCTTGGGGGCGAATAAAAAACAAATTGACAAAAATTTGGTTTTGGGGAGAGGCAATTGTGCACGCCTAGATTGTTGACATGTTTTCGGGTCGGGCACAGGCGAGCAAAGGCAAGTAGTGAGACTTTTCCGTCTTGGTGCCATAGGGTACGTGGTCGTTCGGTACGCCCTTGTTCGCTCCTGGCCGAGCTAGTTCTGTCTATACTTGGCCGCTCGTAAACCGCTGATAAGTGGGAGGATAAGCAGAGCAACGTTTGCATCTCATAGATGGCTGTCGTCCATGCGAATAGATGCAGGTACGCCAATCAAAGGGCCGAGGCTGGTTTCTGGTATGTTATCGTCTGACATGGCTTGGCTTCACGGGCCAGTTCTCCTTGAGCGTCTGCTCTTGAGTCCAGTCAATCCTTTCCTCTGCGCACCATAGGCGCAAGGTTCGCAGGGAGGCTTCTGTGATATCGTCGAGCGTCGACCATGGCTGGACGTCGACCCGCAGTCTGGCGTTTTGCACCGCAGCATTCGCCTCGCGGACCTGAAGCCACATTTTGTATTTTTTGCGCTCCTGCTTGACTAGGTTTTCGAGGGTAACGTGGGGTCCTGGGTTGTCGTGGGTGATGTAGCATTTGACAATCTCGTCAAGGGATACGCTGTGGAGTAGAAGTAGCATGGCATACAATGGCTGGTAGTTGCTCACGTCGGCCCGCCGCATCTCGTGCTGCAAAAAATCCATCAGTGGAAACATGCTGTTCCAGCCTGTCGGGTCGCCAATTTTGTTGTACATGCCCCGATACACGTTCTGGGCGTGGAACCCCATTATGAACGCGATTATGCTTTCTAGGCTCAGGACATAGCCTAGCTTGACTTTGGATTCGCCGGGCTTGTCTCTCATGCTCAAAGAGCTGTCACCCCGGTATGTCTTCATGATCAGATCAGCATCATGTTTGAGCTTCTTGCCAACAGCCTTGAGTTTCTCTTCCTTCTCCCTGATGATCTTGGCGTCGAGCTTTTCGCCCTTCAAGACTAGGAATTCGCTGCCATTGACTCGACGGTCTGTTGATGCCGGTGCCGACGCCGACGCCGACGCCGACGGTGTCGAGTTGGCAGGCTCAGTGGGTGTTAGTGCCACCGAGTTGGTCGAGCTCACACGCGACATGGCCGTCGTTCTCTTGGACGGCGTCGATGGTGTGCCAAGCTTGGGATAGCCCGACGTATCTGAGGATCGGGGCCGCTTCATGGCTGTTGCTCCTGCTACTGAAATAGTCTCGCCGGAGCCGATTGGTCTCTTTCTCGCCGGTTGTGGTGCGGCGTCATCGCTTCCGACGCGAGGTTTCCGATCATGCTCCCGCTCGGATTGGCTATGTGAGTCCTTTCTATGCGTAGGCGCTTGCCCAACAATTTTTGCGAAAGCTTGACGCAGGATTTTGGGCACACTCAGTACCACCATCAACCTCCTACGATGACCCAGCTTATTAACAGGAGTAGGTACAAGCTTGACCTCATCCTCCCCATCTACTTCCGCTGTTGGCCGCTTCTTGGCTCCCAGTGAGTCTCTGCCGTCTCTGCTATCTCTCGGCCGCTCGTCTGACGAATCCGGCGTTGACTTCTTCCTCCGTCGCAACTCGGCCTCCACAGCCGGCGGTAATGTAGGTGACAGCAATGGCGGAATAGAATATGATGGGCGCGATTTCTTAACAATGGGAGGTGCTGTGTCCATCTTTTTCGACTTGGGCAGGATGCCACCTTCGTCCGCATCATCACGCCGCCGCTTCTCTTTTTCCCTCTTTGAATTTGCTTCATCTTCAGCTCGCAATCGTTTCTCCTTCTCCCGGCTGTCGAAGCTCAGATGCAATGGAGAGAGTAGTGGTGGGACAAAAGACTTCGCTGCGACGACATCTGCCTTTGTCGGCGTACCTCGGCTGCTATTGTTTCCAGTCGCCGCACTAGGTCGAACACCATTGACCGGTGCACCACGGGGTCTTCCGGCTGGTGAAGTATGGCGGTCAGGATTCGTTGCTCCCTTCAGTAAAGATCGTCCGTTCGTCAGCGACGAAGATGTCGAAGATGAAGGAGGTGCTGCTGTGTCGCGACTTTCGCGGTCTCGCGATATCGGCGGCATCTTGTCTTTACGACGAGGAACGTCGTCGCGATCACGTTGCGGCCGGTCATCTATGAATCGTCGTTCGTCAGGTCGTGACCGTTTCTGCGGCCGATCATCCTCTGCATCAGGTATACGCCTCTTTGCAGCAGGTGAAGGCGGCCTTGCGGGTAGTGATGCTGGCTTTGGCAGAAGTCTAGAAATAGGCATTATTAGTCACCACAGCATATCAAGGACCATATCACAAACTTGGGGGAAGGGACGGGGGGGGGATCATCTATCAAGACGGAATGCGCACCTGGCCTCTGAAGCAATACTGTCGCGATTAGGTTTCGGCTTCACCCCAGCCGATGGTGAATCCAAGTCCCGTGTTCTCGTCGGGCCCTCCGCCCGCCTTGCTTCTTGAAGTGGTTTACTCCCGTCCGCATGTGATGTCGTGGGTGTAGATGTCGTAGGTGTAGATGTCGCTGAGCAGTCTTGGGGTGCTGTCCGTTCGCTCTCCTTCCTTTTTGCAATTGCGGGTTCGGGTGGTGATGCAGATGCAACAATTCCCGTCTTCTTGTTCTTGTAGTCGCTCAGCGATAGCTTCTTCTTCTCTCCTATGCTGGCACTCTTTAAAAGCGCGCTGACCTCACGAGGAACGGGCTTTGGAGGCTCTTCGCGCATATCATAATAAGACCTCGTGAGTAACGTGCCACGGTCGGCTTCGGATAAGAAGGTTAGGTACTGGAGACGGGTGATGTGCCATTCCTCAAAACGTCGATTCGCGCCGCGCGACTCGACGGCCTCGTCGTCTTCTGGGTGTGTACGATGGCGCCAGGTAGGTGAGAAGGCTATGTGATGTGGTTTTTCGGGTAGAATGCGCTTCGAGAGCACTTCAACCGTCTTCGCCGCAGCTTCCATTGTTCGCGGGGCGTGACCATGCCGCGAGATAGGACGCGGCGGCAAGCGATGGAGCGCAAGCGGCAACGATGACGACAAAGACGACGAGGAGGAAGACCTGGGTCACAGGAGAAGCGGCAGCTACGTTTTCACACGTATAATGAGCTGCTTTCGCTGTCGACACGGGCGTTGTGCGTGGATGGTTGGGGGCGCAAAGCTCGTCTGTCGGCTCGTTTGGTGAAGGTGAACGGTACGTACTCGATCGTCTGTCGTTGGACCTAGTAAGGGCCCCCTGTGTTGGAACCGGCGTCAATGTGGATTGTCAGTGTGTACTGTTAGCCGTCCCACAGTAATAGTTATCAGTGGTTCTCGATCACTTTCCAAGCGGGCTGATTGGGGCGGCGCGGGGTCGTTCCAGGGCCTCTTGTATTAGTAAATTTGAAACGAGTGAGCGCGTCGGCTTGCTAAAAAAGAGAAAAGCCCGCGCTGGAGCTTGGCTCTCTTGTTGAGAGACCAACAATGGCGTGGGTTTCTGCGAGTCTTCGCGTGGGTCACGGGCCACAAGTGCCACGATATTGAAGGATAAAAGAAAGACCACAGCCAAAGAGAGAAAGAATGGGGGCGGAGGCAAAACGAGGCCAGGCTGTGTAAGATGGAGCGGAGACTTTGGGTGCGGTCTCACACACTGTCCCTCCCGCCTTTGCTTGGAGGGGACAGGGAAGAGGGGAAAAAATGACGGCCAATGTCCAGAGAAGGAATGTTTGCTGGAGAGCCTAGCTGGAACTACTACATGTGGCTGGTGGATAAACGCTCAAATTAGGCACGCGCTTCTGTTTGCCGATAGGTTCCGCTCCACCATGTAAGTAGATGGCTGTACAACGTCCAGCAACTTTCGTCTAGCGAATCGGGCTGGGTGCTCTGTTCCTTGGGGCAGGATGATGTGTGCCAAACAATGCGCAAACGGCCGATGAAAAGTGATGAATGACGAGAAAGAAAAGGGAAAAGAAGGGAAGGAGGGAAGAGAGTGTGGTGGGCGGTGGGCGGTGGGCGGTGGGCGGCGTGCGGTGGCGTTGAGGCAATTGTGATGATGGAGGTGATGATGGTCGTGATGGCAAAGCGTGCGGAGGTGTGGTTCAGAAGCAGGCGGTGACTGACTTCAAGTTGCAAGTTGGGAAACTATTGCGTTGTTGCTGCGTCGTTGCTTCCCAAATGCAAAATGTGTTGCTCCTTCCGGTGTTTGTTATCTTCTCCGCATGCGCCTGCTTCGTGAAGCGTGTGGCCCCCGCCGCTGTCCTGTCTTGCGGTAGGCTCCCTTGAGCAGATGCGCTGTGACGGGCTGAGAGGTTTTTTTTTATCAGACAAGCCTCGCAGGATGTGGCATCCTTGGCCGGAATGAGAAGTGATACAAAACGTGCTGTGGAGTTTGTTTTCAGTTAAAACCCAGATCTCTCTACGGGCAACCATGGCGCAGGGAGCGGGCCGAGTCGGCACCAAGACAAACGAGAAAAAAAAAATTGCTGCAGTTCTTTGTTTGTTGCTGCGCACAATGGCAACCCCTGAATGTTTTTCTTTCTATCGTGCAGGGGGGGGGGTTGGGCCTATCAGCGGTGAGATCGGAACTGGATGGGATAGTACCCCGTAGGGATAAGTCAGTAGATAAGTCAGTAGATACCTTGAGTCATGGGCGAACCACATAGAAAAACAGGTAGAGCTTGATCCCTGTATATCCTCCATGTCCCTTTCTACCACTGGTAGTAGCCCCCACTGTATTGATGCATCAATTGCAGCTGTTAGAGAGTACTTGACAGCTATATAAAAACGGGACCGGTATCTGTAATTCAAACCGGGGTTTTATTGTGTGACGATCTTCCGTGTGCTATGCTGGGCTACCCTACTGCTTCGCGCCTGCCATGATGGAAGAAGCAGCACCTGGCTACCCAGGTCGGTAGGAGCTTAATATCTAGGGAAGTACCCTTGCCGTTTGCAGCCCAGGAGCGTCTCCATACAAAAAAAGCCTTCATTGTCAATGATCGAGGTCGTTAGCAGCCCGAATCCAACTGTTATCTCATATCTCGTACCTCACTTGTGCCTCACTTGTGCCATGAGCACATCCTATTGTGCCTGGGGCCCTGGCAAACCTATGCAGCGAGCTGACACGTTGCCGCGCCACGCCACGTCTGCCCTGGTGTACGGAGTAAACCATAATCCAGCCGTATATCCGCAGATTGGGTACTGGGCCAAACGGCAATCAATAAATGGCAGCTCGACTCAAACGTTAAATCGGGCACCCGTCCCAAGGTTCTCCGCCACCCCTGCAACCTGTCTCGAGCTAATGACAAACGATCTGGTGCTGTTTAAAGTCAAGGCTACAGCAGCGTCTTTTCCATGGGACCGTGTCCAACAAAACGGTCGACAGACCTACAGATGTATCAACAAAGGAAGCAAAGCACAAACCCGTGCTTCGATACAAGAGCTTTATCTAGACCGTCTACGCCGTATCATACAGTGCGGTGAGCAAATGAAGTGCGAAGGGCTGGCAAGTTGTGCCCTGCAACGTCAAAGTTTTACCCGAATAACGCCATCCATCTCTCAAATGGTTAAAAAAAAGTCTGGAACCCTCATTCTCAGTTGCACCTTCTAAACATATCAACTCAAATCCATCTTTTCCGCAGCCGTCCCGTTGGTCACTGATAAATCTACCGCGCCGTCGTTGCCAATGAGGCGCTTCTCAGATTCGGACACAAACTTGACGCTTCGGCTGGCATCATAAAATAGCTGGAAGCTGCGCTGAACGTCCTCCACGGCAACTTGCTTGGCCCGTCGCTTGGCAGAGACGAGCTGCGAGGTGCTGATCAAGTTGCTGGCATAGCGGAGGCCTGCCTCCTGGCCAATCTTGGTGAGAAGTGCTAGCGCATCCGGGGACATCTCAATTTCCTCCTCCTGTGCTCGAATTGTCAGGATTTGCTTGATCTCCTCGGCAGCATAGGCGTGTGTGTTAATTATGACAACACGGTCAAGAAAGTCAACGGGCAGGCCGTGCGGACTACGGTAGTCTGTACCGCGGATGCGCGATACACCACGGTTGCTGGCCATGATAACGACAGGGGCCAGGTCGTCCTCCAAGGCCCGGTTAATGTACGAAAAGCACTCAATGTCGAGCATGTGGACTTCGTCGATAAAGAGAACACCGGGGACAATTTCAGCCTTGCCCTCCTCCTTCCATTCGCCAACCTTGGTGTTGATCTGATCACGAATCTCGCTCCGAATCTCGCCCGTATCGCCGGAGAAGAGAGCCAAGAAGCCCTGCGTCCTCGAGTTGATGACATCAATCTCGTGCAGAGTCACAGTGTGTACGACTTCCTTGCGCTTCTGCAGTTCACCATCGGGACACTGCAAAAATTTGGTGTCGATTCCCATAGCATCGTAGTCGCGCGACCGCGCGTAAGAACGGCCCAACTTTGTGATTTTACCCGAAGACTTGTCGATGGAAATGATATCACCGGCCATGACGCGTTCCTTGGTCATGGCATCGATCATCTTGCTACCCATATCGTACACAGCTTCCATATCCGTCGTCTTGATGGTAAGTTTGCCCTGCTTCGTGCTTCCAGTCACGCTGCGGTCAATCTGAATTTCTACAACCTCTCCCTCCATGATCTCGCTCTCTTCCTTGATACGGACACCGATCGACTTTCGGAAGGCCTGGGTGAGAGCTTCTGTCTTTGACATTTCCAGCGAGAAGATTTCGGACGAAGCGAGCGATGTAAATGGAACATCGGGGCCGAGGGATTGCGCCATACCCATGGCGATGGCTGTCTTTCCGGTACTAGAATGGGATGAGTCTTGTAAGCAAAAAAAAAAAAAAGAGAGAGAACTATGGCGGGATTTTCGTGTGAACCAAGGAGAGTGCATGGAGGAAATACCTGGGAGGGCCGGCGATCAAGACTGCGCGGCCAGCAATCTTGCCATCTTTGACCATCTGCAGAATTACTGCGGCAGCCTTTCGAGCCTTTTCCTGGCCCACCAGACCTTGCGACGCGGCCCGGGGCTCAAGGCTTGTCGCGTCAACTCCAAGGCCGCGAATGTGAGAATGAGCAGCGATGAGGTTGAGACCACGCAGGTCCTTGGTCTCGGACACGGTCATTAGTGGCTGCAGGAATTGAATCTGTTAGCCTCTATAACTTGGAAGAGTATAGACCAAGAAAAAAAAACCCCGTGAAAACTTAGCGCACTTACTGCGGCCATAGTTGTGAGGTGGCTCTGCCAAGTGAAGGAGGATTGTCGTGCGGCGAGAGTTTTAGTGCAAACAAGTTTCCCCAGCCTCGCGAGAGCTTCGTTCGTCGGACGGCTGTTGGTGGCCAATGGTAAGTGCATAAGCACGGCCCACAAATAATGGGTCAAGACGTCCCCGCCCCTTACTTTTTTTATCTCCTTGAGTCTTTGGTGCTAGTAAGGTTCTTATTGACTTGGAACTTTATTTGACAGCTTAGGGATAGTGGAATGACCTTGAGTGACTTGTAATCGCCCTCATGAGACTGAGAGACTGTGGGACGCGCGACGTAGCATTTTTGTAGCTTAGACCTTGGCTGAGACTTGTATCGTTGCATAAACTATGGTATGGAGTAGTCATGGCCGTCATGGCCTAGATATTATGGCCCAGCATGGTAGACGAGGTATCTTCCAAACGCATGACTTTTATTGGTCTCAGATCCTGGTCAGCATGAAAGTCTTGACGTTTCGACAGATGTGAGGGGCTGACTCGATTGCTGTTGAATCAACAACAGCTTCCGACCAACGGCCATCATCGTCATAGCACAGGCAAAGTTACTGTGCCAAACAAAAAAAAAAAGAACCGCGACACATCAAGCAGAGATTATCCTCTGGTTTGCGTTGCCGTCAGACCGGGTCGCAGCTCGAGGACGGCCAGTTTTTTATCGACGGCGAAACGGCCTGGCAAGTTGTCGGAAGGCACGTGACGGACGGAAAACACTTGGCTGCTCAACCAACCACCATGCAGGATCGTCGTCGATCCTTTGATTATGACGGACACTATGACGAACGGAGGGCTTCGACATCTAGTGATTCAAGAGCGTTTTGGAGAAGAGGCTCCGACCAGCATGAACGGCGTTATGATAGTTACCGCAGCAGCAACTGTCGTGACTACCCAGACGACCGGCCATCAAGCAGCAGAGCCCGAAGCCCACCGCCAACAGCCAGAGCAATGACTTCCTCTCGCAGCTGTACCGCCGCCAAAAGTCAGAGTGAGTTTTCCATCCCCGTTCATTGTCACGGGTACGCTGCCTTGGGTCTGCGTTGCAGAGCTGACTGACCCCACGTCTATCCAGGTTTGCCATCTTCATCTACAACAGCCACCATGCATCATGAAGGCGCCGTAGACAGTCCTCTTTACAAGGAACCAGAAGTCAGAATTCTGGTTGACGCGCTATGTGACAAGATGTGGTGGCTTGCGCAGTGTGAGCAGGAGAGGAAGAAAGAAAAGAGACTATGTGCCGATCGAGAGCGTTGCCAACGAGGGAACGCGGAGACGGCCCATTACGCGGAGCTGCTAAGATTGCAGATAGAACAGTGCCAGAAGGCCAAGAAGAAGTGTACTGATCAAATGAATATGTATGACGAAAAGATAATGACGAGCCTCGCAACCCTTATGGAGAAACACGAGCAACGAAACCAGCCTGTCCGGATCGCAGCACCCACGGGCATTCAGAAGGAGGACCTTGATGCGAGGTTGGAAAGTCTTAGTGGAACCCTCAACACATCCATCGACAAACGCATCGAAGAGGCAGGCGACAAGCTGAGCGCCTCGACAAAAAGTCTCATCCAGGATGAGACGAGCGAGCTGAAGAAGAGTCTTGAAATGGAAAGGCAGCGTAGCGACAGGCTAGAGAAGAAGCTTGAGGAGATGGAGCAAAAGTTTGGCAGCTTCAGCGAGAGACAGAACATGTTTAACCAACAAACCCTGGAAATGCGAGAAAAGGAATCCGCCAATATGGCAGACGAAACAGCCGCGACCTCTGCAAAATTTAAGCATGTTTCCCAGTGTCTAGACTGGCTGTCCGTGAACACGGCTACAAAACAAGACTTGGACACGGCCATGGAGCGCTTCGAAAAAGGAATCATATCAGCCGTAGATTCTGCGGACATGGACGCACAAGAAGGTAATTCAACGGGGGCCGGCAGCCAGACTGGACAGTATATTCGACAACTCTCTGCCGCCATTGACAAGATCGACAAGTCCGGCCTAATGGAAGATGTTCCAGCGAAGATGCAACGTTTACAAACCCAAATCATCAGCTGCACCGAATTCGTGCAGGGACTGTCCAAGCAACATGCAACAATGACCAAGGGCATGAAGAAGCTGGAGAAATCTGTTAAAGACGTGTCCTCCATGCGTTCCAACGCCCCGAACCCACCAACACCACCCCTGGCGGTGGCGGCGGCTGCGACGGCGACGGCGTCGACGGCAGCCCCCGCAATCCACATGGCCAACCCGGAAGACATGGGCGCCAATATCGCGAAGCGCAAGGAAGAAATCAAAAGCATGGTGCAAGCGAAGCTGTCCAACGTCGCCAAAGAGCTAGGGTCCCTGATCGACAGCGGAGCCCCGGAACGGCAAACGTCGCCGGCCCGCACGGAAGAAGCTCGTGCCCAATTCGCCTCCCTGCGCGAAGACGTCGCACAGTTCAGAGAGCACACGCGCGCGTGCATCAACAGACTAGACCAGGTCATTTTCCACCATGAGGCGCAGATCCTGGCTCACAAGGACGCCATGGGGGCATTCGAACAGCGTCTGCTCCAGGTGGCACGGGATAACGCCAGCTCGACAGAGGAGCTATCGCTCCAGCTGCGCGTCGTGAACCACTGGCAGAACAATTTCACCACGAAGCAGCTGTACCGCGACATCGTCGACCACATCACCAGGACGCTGCCCACGGGCATGTTTAGGCAGCTGTCCGCTCTGGGCGCGCGCCTCGACGCCGTGGAGAACCAATTGCGGTCCGACGATGGGACATCCAAGAGGAGAAGAATCCCAGCGTCCTAGCCGCAGTGGTTTTCTTTTCTTTTTTTTTTATCTTTTTCTTATCTTTTTATTTTTCTTTTTTTGCTTCTCTTTCTTCTTCTTTTAAGTCTTGCTAGCGATTATTTTTTTTTATACCCATGCCATCTCGTTCGTTGGGTATGTGCCTATTTAGGAATTTTGCTCTGGATCAGAGCCACAATGTGCGCAGGCTTAATTAGCGCTCGGTGGGAGAACGGGGCCGAGTTTGGGGCTCTGGCCCAGGTGTACATTGTCTTTAGCCTGCTGTTTTGTTGTATGGCAGCACACATATTTAATCGAACATGACTGTTACTGCGCGAATACCTGCTTCGGCTGGCTCTGTACTACATGCACGGGGGTGACGCAGCCATCGGTAGCAACAGACGGCTAATGACATTCCTTCCTCACATCGATGCTAATTGTCACCGCTGCCTTGACAAAGCCTGATTAACATTTGACATCGTAAATTACATGCTATGTGCGTTCGTAAATCGCTCTCATCTTTTGGCCAGCGCAAAGGGATATGTATTTTACGGCCTGTGTCCCCGCACAAACTCCCGCGCCCCCCCGAACCTCGAGCCCCAATCGACGGGGCTGGGAAATGAACAACGCTGTGGTATTACCCCCGTATATAGAAAGAAATTGGAATACGCCCACCGCCCCTCCTATAGTCCGGGCGAGAATAAGAATAGGATAGAATAGTCCCGTCTCCCAGAAATGAAGAAAGGCCAGCGCTCATCGCTGTTCTACAGTGCTCGCTTGCATGGCCAGCGCCTTGTTGCCCTGCAGAAGCTCATTCAGCCACTCGGCAGCCATGGATAGGATCGTGCTCTTGCTGAAGCCACCGCCTTTCAGACCAGGGACAAGCTCACCCAGGTCGTCAAAGCCCTCCTTGATTAGAGTCCGCCGCTTCTGCTCGCTGCGAATATGATTCTCACGTTTCTGCTCCTCGGACAAATTTTCCCTATGTGGCTTCGCCGCGACGCCGGATTTGCGGCGTCGGCCGGTGGCAGTTGTGTTGTCTGATGGCGGCTCGGATCCACTGGCAGACCTCTCGGACTTTGTCTTTCGTTTCCGGCCAGACTTGGTGGATGTGGCATCATCATCATCATCCTCGTCCTCTCCAGTAGTGCTCGACACATTTTTGCTCTTCCGTCTCTTCCTGGGGGGTGCATTGTGACCTTCCTCTTCCTTGATGTACACAAATCCGTCACCATTGTTGCAGCCGGAATGGCCGTTGACCGGACTGCCGGGACGGGAGTTAGCCGCGCTCTGGCTCACCTCCAGACATCCGAGATGTTTCATTTGGTATTGATGCATGGACTCAACCGACTCCTTCGTAGGATCTGGTACATAGCCCTGAATGTGGCTAAAACTTGAGTCTGAACCCCACTGGAAGTCGCCCAGGGCAGGTTTAGAGAGAGCCGTCTTCTCCTTGGTCCCCCACATCCATCGTGTAAACGTATGGTCGGCTGCTGTGGCTTGACCACTTCGCCGGTTCTCCTCCTTGAATTCCTCCATCGGCTGATGTCTTAGATGGCCGACTGGGTATCCACTTGGGCATGCACTTGGACGGCGACCATTGCTCTGGTCACCATTGCCCGTGATAGTATTGTTGTCCTTTGATGATGAGCCAGCACGGGAGCTATTCTGCAGCAGGGTGACGGCAGCATTGAGGACATCGTCTGAATGTTGCTGCTGGTGGTGTTGATGAATATAGGACTGCGGCGGTTGCGATTGTGGCGGGTGAGGCGGTGGCATCATATTTGAGCCGGGAGACACCATTCTTGACGGGTCATTGTGATGTAGATTTGAGAAACCAAACTCGGCGGGAGCTAAAGGCTCTTGCGGCCCGAAAGACGTGGAAGAGCCCATGAACTGAGGCGGGAGGTCTAGCCAGGCATCGCTAAAGTTGAGACCTTCTCCAAATGACGGCATGTTGTACTGGTTCGATGTCATGTCTTCGAAAAATGAGCTGAGAAGCTTGCTATCAGTCTCTGTCAGGAGCGGCGCTCCCGGTGCAGGGTCGGGGGCGGCATCGAAGAGACTGTCCTGTGATGTGTCCACAGGATCTATATGGAACGCAGGCGCGCCAAAAAATTAGTTACAGTGAACTAGGCTCAGACAAGAGCTACAGAGCGTCGGATGCAAAACATACAACCAAACATCAGCAAGGGGTCCGGTTCAGGCTGCGAAGATCCCATCCTGGGAGGATGTTGAACGGCGAGCATGGGGAATGTTTTTCTAAATCGTCGAGCAGAGAATGCAGGCGGATTTGGTTGGAGGGTTCCGGAGGACCGGACGCGTCGTGAGAATGGGTTTTCAGAGAGGGGACGAAAGTGGCTCGCCACAAGCGGTCTGGGGTAGTGGGTTGTCTGTCTGGCCGTATTCAGATGTAGTCAAGCACAGAGAGAGAGAGAGAGAGAGAGAGAGAGTGTGTGTGTGTGTGTGACTCGAAATGCGGCGCGAGGGAATTCTTGCTCACGACGAGGCCGGGGAAGATCCGGGGTAGTGGGCAAGGTCAAAAGAGATGCGTGAGACCGTTTGGGAGTATAAGAGAAGTCGGTCGGCCAGCGATGGAGGAGAAGAGTAGTGAAGGAGGGACCTATTGCTGTCGAGATGGATGGGATGAAATGGAGGAGGTGGGGCTACGTCTCTTTTGAGCTTTTCGAAACCCTCCTTGTGTGTACTGGCACATTGACGCTGATGACTTGGCACCTGCACCGGGCGCGGGCTGGGGACGGACGGACGGTGGGCTCTGAGCTATGGTCTATCTCGAATGTATGTATGTATGGGGGTCCCACTCACTTGCGAAGCTCTAACTCCGTACATGGACATGGACATATGTACTCCGTACGTACGGCATTATGTACCGCCATTGCGTCTCTGGAGCCCAAACCGCACAATCCCTGGCGGCCAAGCGACGTCGACAGAGCTGGGGTAAAACTCCCTGACTGTGGGGAAAGGGCACATCTTCAGCCTATCCAGCCGACTAGCGGGCTGGCCATCTCGCTTGACCTCCATCTGACCTGTTCATACACGAGCATGTACAAATACTTATACTCCGTACCAGGGAGGGGTTAAGTACCTAAGCATGTACCTGGTACGCGTATCGCTGCGCCACGACAAAAGTCTGTCGAAAGCCCCCCACTGTA
Source organism: Balansia obtecta B249 (assembly GCA_000709145.1). Classification (NCBI taxonomy): domain Eukaryota; kingdom Fungi; phylum Ascomycota; class Sordariomycetes; order Hypocreales; family Clavicipitaceae; genus Balansia; species Balansia obtecta. The sequence goes on from JFZS01000072.1 coordinate 64,570, forward strand.
ACGCCGAGGGAACTACAGGAAGTAGCTCGTACTGAATAAAACCCAATTCAATGCAGCTTTCGGAAAACAGAAGTACTTTGCTTCATATTCAATTACAACCTGTTTTGTGTTGAATTCCAGTAAAGAGGCTCATTGCTTTTGCCTTGGGTCAGATATCTAGGTGTCTCGTCAGCACGTGATAGCTACAGCGTCCGCCACATCTGCCTCTAATTGGCCCAGAGCCTGGTACTAAGCCAGTGGCGCAGGTAAAGAAGATAAAATTAAAATTAAATCAAATTTTTTTTAAAAAAAAATTCGGGGAGTGAACTGTATTACGGTTTGGACTCATCCCCCTTGCCACGCACGCCTTCTCCGCTGAAATAGTCTTTATCGATCATGGGAGGCCACAATCCACCTTTCCCGGGTACGTACCGCAGTACTGTTACCTGACTGCGGGCCGCCCCACAAAGGGCATAAAACCCCGCTCTCTCGCGAAGGACAAGCATCCAGTCCCCCGATACCTTTGTACCCAGTATGTAGACCGAAATAAATAAATAAATAAATTAAGTTTCGATTTCAAGGCTGTAGCATCTACATTGTTAGGGCTGTCTTTTTTCTTAATTAGGGTCCCTTTTCTTTCCGATCATTTCCGGCTATAACACGCCTCAATGGCCCACCCGTCCCCCTCCCCATGTCCCTGTAGATTGGGCATGGCAGTTCTCTTGCCGCTGCGACGGTGAGTTTCACAATCTGTTGTTACTCTGCTATCAGCCCCGCTACCCGACTCCGCCGTGCCCGGGATAAGAAGCTCAGGAGCGGCCTAGGCCAAAGCTGGACCACACACACTCTATCTAAGCTTCGCCGAGCCATGCATGCTCCTGCAGCAACCGCTCGCGTGCTTCTCCAGTCACTTGGTCTCACCCCCACCTGCATGCCATTGCAACCTCATCGGCTGTCATGGAAATTACGAAATCGTGAGTCTGCGTTGTTTTTTTTCTCGTTCCAACTTCATTCCCGCAGTTTTACACCCTTTGATTGCCCAAGGAACACAGTATTTAAACCATTCTTGTGACTACAAGGGTTATCTTTTTTTTTTCTGAACCCCCATGATATACCCCGGTCGAGGAGTTTATTTCGGCTGACTCGTCTCTGGGAACCTTGATTGTCAGCCCAACGACGTCTTGAGCTCGATTTGGGTCAACTATTGAGTTCGTTTCGGTTCGACACCGATCCCCTGTGACGCTCAAGCGGTTTTTCAGGGTCAATCAATTTTATCTGGCACTTGCTGTCACACCGTTGTTGTTGGTGCCGAGGGCAGTGGCCTGTCTGTTCCCAACGGGTCGGGTGAACTACAGACTTGATGGCAACATGGCAATCGTTTTAGTTGCGGTAAGGCGGACGGACAACCAGGTCAGGCCACAGGTTCCACCTTGCACGAAACGCAGGAGATAATACCTCAAGTTACGAACCAGGGACCTACATATAGCCCACTATACGGGGTGACCGCAGATCAATCTGTAGCTCCAAGTCAAGTAAGCATTCGCATAGACAAGAAGACGAAGACTGTTCGTGGTCATGTTATTCGATTGGCCGGAGCAAGCTGATCCGTGACCTGACTACCTACCACCTTACCGCAAGTAAAAGGAGAGCAAATGTTTCATACATGCAGCAGTATGGTAGCATGAGAACAGAATGTAGTGCTCTGTATCCTTTTCACATATTCTTCTCTGCAAATTCACCGCTTTCCATTCGTTGAGACGTGTAATTCCCGGGCATCACGACCTCCTGACCGCAAGACTGCGCAAGCACCCCTGACACTATACGGAGTACACGGCATTAATATCTAAAATTAAGTGCGAGTCCCCATAAATTAAAGATGCCCATGATTGCAATCTAGAGCGTTAATCTATTGTGAACCCGCCTACGTCCGTACAAAGGGGCAAATTGGCCACTTGTAACCAATCCTCTCCCCAAATGGTTTAAGATAGCAGCCCATCTTGGCCTAGCAGGGCTAATAAATGTCTTTCACCCACCTCAGGATTTATAGCGCCAGGCCAGTCCGCAAGTCCGTCAGCTTGCCAGACAAGTTGGTAGCTGTTCCAGCACATCAGCATGATCAGAGGCCCGCAACAGAAGGCCTTGTTTTCCGACTGAGCAAGAGTAAATTGGAGAGAAAGGGTTCACTCTTCCATTTCGGGCAGGAGCCAGCGCACCAACTTTGTATTGCTGTCTGGACGTTTGGCCCCCGCGAAACATCTTTTGCTATTATTATTCGGGCGGAACTGAACTGAACTGAAAATTAGCTGACCGGGCAAACAACCCACTTTTTTTTAATCCCGCCTTTTCTTTTCCTTTTTTTTTTTTTTTCCCTCTAGAACACCCCCTCCCATGACTAATTGCATACACCCCCCTCTAAATCCGCACACGCACAAGATTGAAATTGGAGGAGACAGCTAAACGACTTCTATTGGTGGAGGCCTGGAACAAATGATCGGTCCGGCCAATGTATGTACAAAAAAAAAAACGATGGCGTGTTTTTCTACGATTCAGTTCGATTGCCCATGGTGATGGCATCAGAGCACTTTCAGGGCGTGCCCACGTAGCGTTTCGCAAGGGTTCCACCGAGACATTAGAGGGTTATGGGTCTCGTGACCTCGAGCAGCACTAAGGATTACAAAACTGGCAGGAGCGCTTTACTTCAACTTGTACATGCCCGCACATCTCCCGTCATGATGTTCGCTTGGTGTAGATCATTAATACATACGGAGCACATATGTGCCTTTTTACTTGGTTGACGAAACAGTCAAAACGAGAAAAAACGTCGCAATTTTCTTTAATTACTCGAGCTCGGAGATAGCTGCCGTATTCGGTTATGTCGCAATAGGATGGATGGGAGGTTCATTGCGTCGCAGTCGACCCAAATCCCCCGAGTTGTCACAACGACGCTGCGTTTAATTGGTTCAGCGAAGGGAATATAAATAAAAAAGCCTCTTTGAAATATGAAAAATACTATTGGTTGTAAACTTGGGCCACTCACTGGAACTCCTGCACCCCATTGTCTTTTGGGAATAGTTGGAATTTGTAGAGTTTTTTTTTTCGCTCGAATTACCATATTCCATCGCTCGTAGCCCGTATCTGTAGCACGATTCCTCTAGAAACAAGTTGCATGGCCATGGGCGCGCAATTCCAGGTTGGTTCCGCCCGAATACGCCCGTCTTCCGCACAGACCGAGACAATAGAAAACGTCTAGAAGGCGAAGAAAAGATCAGTCCGGCCACACCACCACCACAATAGCCTGATAGAGAACCTTTCTCGCTAGGTTCAAAGTCTTTGTCTTTTTTGTCTTAATTTTTTTTTGTTCTCTCTCTTTTTTTTTTAAGTCGACGAACTCTGACGCCACATGGCGCAGCGGAGGTTTCCGTCCCGTCAACGTGTTGTTCGTGGCCTGACTTCATCCAAGGCTGTGGACCAGGTAAGTGGAGCGATGTAACTGGCGGAAACCGGTTCACGGTTGGCGGTTCGCCGGTTGTCGGAGCTCCACAGCTACCAACCACCTAGTACCTTAAGTATAGGTACCTAGGTACCTGTGCACAAATTTTGTGAGGTTCACCGCCCGAGTGAATGGAATATGTATATATGTATCAATAAGCTACAGAGACTAGAGGTCTTTGATTAGCTGGGAAAGTTTGCACCGGTGTGAAGTCTGCAACCAATTGTATAATTGCTCCTCTGTCGGCTTCATCTTTCTTTTATCTTCTAGGGGTGGAGAGAGGAAGGGGGGGGGCATACATACGTTACTTCTTTTGTGGTATTTTTGCCTATTGCAGGCATCTACGCGGCCCGCCTAGCGCAATATACATCACTCAGGGACATGGTTAGAATAAGTGAATGCTTGACATTTTCAGATGGCCATGAGTGCAGGGTGCTCATGGTGGTAAGTCGAAGGGCACCGACTTGCTGGGTTGAGCTGGCTGAGTCGGCTTGGGCGCAAGACATTCGTTCCCTAATTCATTCCAACGAAACAACAGTCTGTGCGGATAGATAGCAAGCAAAGCGAAAATACCAGACGTAATATCGCCAAAGCATGTATGTACGGCCTTGAAGATGCCCGTACCCACAGTCATGGAGTTTCCAGCCCAGCTTGGAAGGTTCGCCCGAAAGCCCCGCTCGATTAATTGTTAATTATACACAGATCTCCTCGGCGATGCAGTCAAAGTCATAGGGTCATGAAAAAAACCGTTTAAGGCTGTGAGCTAGAAGCCAGAAAGAGAAGAAGAAGGGGAAAGGTGAGAACTGGTGAACGAAAGATGTCTGGGCTGGCCTGCTTCGAGAAGCTAGATGATTGCCAGGGAAGGGGCCCCTGGACGGTTAGTCAGTACTTGGTCATGCAAAACGCATCACCAAGAATTAAAACAAGAAAAAAAAAAAAAAAAAAAAACCTATTCGCCCTTTCACTGCGACAGCCAGCACAGCATCGTTGTCTCGGAGCAACGCCGAGTGCCAGCACGCAGTTACGGAACGGCTTGCCGCGCAACAATCTGTCATCCAATAATATCAAACATCTCGCACGGCCTGGCTGCATCCAGCCATCGGCCAAACAAGCCAAACTAACGTCCGACAGAACGGCGTACAAGGTTGCCGTCTCATCGCCCAGCCAGCCAGCATTTCCTCAAGGGTGCCCTGGAGCGGCTAGCGTCTATGACTTGCTGATTTCGATTTGCTTATAATCCAGGCTTGGCTTGGCTTGGCTTTTGCATTTTTTTCGCTGCTCTAGACTGGATTGGATGCATATGCAACCGTAACTGCTTAGACGAGTCTTTCAGCCCTGCATATTCGTTTAAACAGTTTTTCTCGTCTTGTCCGTTGACACTATTCGTCCTCGCCAATCCCAGTCTACGCAGAGTACACCTACCCATCTACCATTCAAGTGAAACACATCTCCGTCAAGCAGCATTTCCGAAGCGAGATCCATACAAACCAAAGAACCAATCCGACTTCTGCCGACAGCTTCGAATCACCGCCGCCGCCACCACCACCATCACCGTCACCCACCCCCTCGCTCCTTCCCTCACCCCCCCCCCCCTCTTTTTGGTGCCGACTTGTTCTTTCTCGACCCCAGATTTCAGATTTCTGTCGTCTCGGCCTGGTGTAATACGCACATTAGTGTTACTGCACGTACAGAATTCATCTGCCGCCACGAGTTCCCACAGTATCCGAACTCTCCCATTTGCTCGTTAGTCGCGAGTATTTCCCAAGACGGTCTTGACTCTCGTGACCCCGGCGCCCTCCCCCCTCCTCCATACCGCCCTTTCCGCAGGTGTGTACGTGATATATCGCGACATACAGTTACTGGGGTATCATTAAAGTCTTTTTTTTGTTATTGTCTCCTACTATGCCTGCAGCATCTGGCCACGGCACCTCGATTCTGCGCCTACACTCGATCCCACCAGCTCTGCGGCCGCTGGTTCGCGCATACTTCCTGGGCTATGCATCCGTCGTTCTGCCACGTTTATTAACGCTCGTCCTACAGCACCTCTCCAATCGGGAGCGCAAAACGCCGAGCTATGCGTTGCCGGAGCGAGACGAGAATACCTTCTTGACTTCGTGCAAACATGTCTTGAAGACGGGCCTGGATCCCTGCCGGTTTCCTACATTCTGTGCAGCTCTTGTCGGTGGATCGACTCTTTTACAGGTCTGATATGGCTCTTTATTGTTCTTGATTTCCTCTTTTCCTTGCTTCCTTTCTTTCTTTCTCTTTTGCTGCTTAGTACAAAAAGTACAAAATGAACCGAAATAAAAAACCTTTGCTAATAAATCACAAACTGCTAGCCCCCCTTGAACAAGCTCATGACCCGCACGGCCACCAACCTTGGTGGCACTGCTCGATTGAGGTAAAGTAAAGCTTTGGCGTGGCGGATGGCCGGCCGAACTCTAACCCTCCGTCCCGCCCCCTCATGATGAAGGAAGAGACTTAATTAAAACCAGGATTTAACTGACATCGCGGCATTTCACCTGGCAGGCTTACCCGATCATTGGCCACGTTCATCGCTGCATGGTTTAGTCTCAAGCTATTGCAGGCCAAGAAACCCACGCTGCGCCCGCGAGCTGGCTCGGCTACGATTCGATATGTCGATCCCAAGACGGGCGAGAGGCTCGCGGGCAGGACCGTAGATCTCACGTTATTCGCCGCAACGCAGGCTGTCGATGTGCTCATTGGCGTAATTTGGGCTCGACGCAGGTCGCGGCGCCAGGCCGCCGGCAAATGGACAAAGGTACATGCATATATACACCAAAAAACAACAACAACAGAAAGAGGAGACATGCTGTTCATTCATATCGTGTCCGCAACCATCTCTCTCTATTTCTGCGACAACAAGGAGAACCCCCCTTCCCTCCCTCTCTGCCTTCTTGACCGGATTTCTTCTCAATGTGGGAACTAACATGGCATCATGCATGACATATACATAGGCCGACATGTTCGTCTCCAGAGTGGCTGACCCAGTCTTCTTCGTCGCCTCCTGTGCCCTCATCATGTGGGCATGGTTCTACGCGCCAGACAATCTTCCCCGAGCATACAACAAGTGGATCACCTCTGCAGCCCACGTAGACATCCGCCTGATCGAGGCCCTCCGTCGCTGTCACTCAGGCGAGCTCTGCTACGCCCAAGAAACCGGCCAAGCACCTCTCTTAGGCTCCATGTGTACAGACTATGGGCTCCCGTATGAATGGGGCGACCCGAGCAAGACGGTCCCTTTCCCCTGTGACATCGTCCACATGGGACGCGGCCCGTCCTGCGAGTACCACGCCTGGCGGCGCTTCCTGCTCTCCTTCAAATGGTCCATGTACACCTACCTGCCTCTCGCTCTAGCTCTCCAGCTGCGCAGGCCCAACAGGCACAGCCTGAAGGCAGCCCTGCGGTCCGCCTGCCGGTCCTCCGCCTTCCTGGGCACCTACATCGCCCTGTTCTACTACGGCGTCTGTCTCGGCAGGACCCGCGTCGGTCCGTGCCTTCTGGGCAAGGACACGGCATGCAGGCAGCGCATCGATGGAGGATACTGCGTCGGCGTTGGCTGCCTGCTCTGCGGCTGGAGCGTGCTCATCGAGACGCCGAACCGGCGTAGGGACATGGCGCTGTTCGTGGCCCCCCGCGCCATGGCCACCCTCTTGCCGAGACAGTACCCTATGAGGGTGCAGTGGCGGGAGACGCTTGCGTTTGCCGTGAGCGCTTCCGTCGTTTTTACCTGTGCTATTGAGAATCCCAGATGCATACGTGGTATGCTGGGCGGCATTTTGAGGGTGACGATGCAGGAATGACCTGACTGGCTGATTCGGGCGTTTAAACCGTGTAAGAATGAGTAGTGAGTGGGTCAGGTAGCGATTCTCTTCGTGCCGAGTGCATCATTTGACTGGACGGAATGCCCGAAGTGAAGTGCTTGATTAGATACATGGTGAGTAATGCTGAAGACTACGTACGGTACGGTACGGTACGAGTTCGCTGCAGTCCCCTTTGGCCATTATATCTGTATGGGGCAGTATGCCTCAGCACACGAATGCAGCTTTGTAGCATATTGCAACCAAGACCCAAGACCTCGTCGATTGCACAGTGACTAGAAACATTTTTAAAGTCCAGTCCACTCCCATCTATAACGAACCTAAGTTCTCAGCCAAGAACAAACGCCCAGTACAAAGATACACGTCAAGATATCCGTCCGCACCGTCGAGAAAATCCGGCCGTACGTAAGCCCAACAGTCAAGTAGCCCCTGAAAGGCTCAGGAACGAAGCCAACAACCGTCCACAGGAAGCCCGGCGGCGGCGCGCGGCCCTTGTCAAGCACGAGCCTCGTCGTAAGCAGCACAGCCTCGGACGTAGCGAAGAGCCAGAAGAACATGCGCTGCTGTCGCTCGTTCTCCTCGTCGGCAGCAAGGCCCTGGCGGCGCGCCATCGCCGCATCGTCCCGCTCGGCTTTGGTCCCGGCGAAGGTGGTGAAGAGCGCGAGGTAGAGGCCGAGTCCTAGCGCGACGAGGGCGTGCACAAGACGCCAGATGATGCGGTAGGGATCCGTCTGCACCGCGGGCTGCGTGCCGTGTAAGGGGGAACTTGCTGCGCCTGCGCCTGCGCCTGCGCTACCCATCATCTGGGCCATCATCTTGACCATCGAGTCGTCCTCGCCGGGCTGCCGCAGGGCGCTGGCCTCGGGGCCACCGCGTCTGGGCTCACGGAAATGCTGCGAGATGTCGATTTCGTCCGGGTCGGCGTGTGTCTGGGCGGCCTGCTCGGTTTCTGAAGGACATCAGTTTTTTAGTTTCTTTCCGGAGCTTGTCGGTGTAGTTTGCAAAATTTATGCTTCCCTCGCGTACCTCCTACGATGCGTCCTCCGATGCCGCTGATCCTGTTCAGCCTGTCGGCTCCGCCGGCCTTGATCTTGGCCTCTCTGCGCTCCCGGCGGAGGCGGGCTTCGGATGCTCGCTTGGCTGCATCGCTGGCGTCTGCGTGCTCGGTCATGATGTTCTTTGGGAGCTGCGAGTTGAGAGGTTCGAGGGAAGCCGAGAAGTTGGCGTGGTATGGGGAAGGCGGGCCCGTCATACCCTACCCTGCACTAGACCCGACGTGGAAGTACCTTTTTACCGTGTAATTGAGCCTTCAGAGTGCGCAATGTTGAGGTAGGCAGCTTTATGCATCTTTGGGGGAAAAAAAATAAAATAAAAAAAACCCAGACTGGCGCGGCTTGGAGGTTAGTGGAGCAGCTAGCTGGTTTATCTGAGGTATGGAATTTGGCAGAATCAAGTCGTTGCCAGAAGCTCAACTCCTTGGGCTGGTCTACGTAATATGAGCTGTCAACCACAAATTACGTTTTTCACGATGCGTCTACAATGAGCCCTGCGAATGGAGACAAACTTTTCAGACAGTTTTTATTGTTTTGGTCCTGGTCTTCTGGTACGATCCACACGTGCTGATAAACCTTCAGGTTCTTTAGGTGCCGTCGTGTACCGGAAGATGCAGTCGCCAGTACGAAGTAGGGTACGGGATTAGTTGGGGAAATTCCCAGAGGAAGCACCGCAGGCGTGAAGCCCATGCGCCCGTTTTAAACAGCTGCTGATGGTTTGATTGAGACTGGCCTGTTTTCCATAGCGGTCGGCAAATGAAAGAAAGTCGTTGAGCCGATCATAAGCAGCCGTGTGATGAATGAGTGGCGGGAAATGCGAACATCATCCTCCTTCTGTGAAAGAAAGGCGCGCGGTTGCTGAAAACACGAGTGGTTTGTTGTTGTAAATTGAAACCCTCAATCGCGCTCGACCCCGAGAAAACTCCTTATGAGTAGCACCCTGGGAATGATAAACGACTGGTCGCGGACTCCCGCACCCACCACAAGGAACAGAAGTGTCGATGAATGTAATATCGGGATGATGTAATATCGAAATGTCACCCAGCTGAGCTGCGGTGCATTTTGTTTACGTACAAGCAGCGGATGCGACGCTGCAACGCATGTCCTGCCAGCCTGTCTCAAATGCGAGAGGTGACAGCATTCGAGCGCCAACCGAGTCCGTTGGACGAGCCCCCAGTTTTTGCGTCGCTTGTTTTTGGTTCAGGTCGTAAGGAGGCTGCCAGCGGCTACGAAGATGGAGTTTTGGTCAAGAGGACAAAGGACAAAAGCTTTGGTCGTCATGCCGTCATGTCGTCATACTCCCGTAGACCCCTTTCCCCCCTGACAACTTGCAGCTCCTTCCACTCTGCCGCAGACTTTCCACAGTTGTTGAGGAATGAGCTTCTCCCGGAACAGGGCTGACTGCGCCGCTCTTGCCTTCCGCCTCTGCCCATGTGGACTTGATCCCGTGTCTTGCTCTTGCTTTCCTCACGTTCGTTTTGCGCCTTCTCTCGTGTTCTTTCACCCAATCCTTTAAGAGGCTTTCTTGGCGGCTTTACTTGGCTCGTCCTTTCATCACGCTTCAGTTGTTACTCAGAAATATTCAAGCATCGATAATACCGCAGCACACAAACAGTTACCTAATAGGTCAACCGTACGACGTGGGCAATCCCGACAGAACGAAGATCGACACCCGACACACAACTTCAGTCTATTTCGCACCTTGTGACGACGCCATCGCAACTCCACAGCCCTAGTCTATCCGCTCCGCTTCTTGGCATCACTGTGCGTAACAGTTCACGGCTGACCCCGGATTCGACAGCTTGTGGTCAACAGTGATTGATGCCAAGTGGTCATCTGCCATCGTGCACCCGGACTGGAACATTTGGCACCGTACAAAGGGCCCGACGCTTTTCTTTGCGGCCCCATCCGCGACTCGTCCGCTTCTTTTCCGCTTCCTTCTGACCAGGGGGTTAGGATTCGGGACTATTGTTGTTGTTGTTGTTTGCGGAGCATCATTGCTCTGCCCTGTCGGCTCGTCTTTGCTTGTCGTCTTTGGCCTGCCTGCCGGAGCGAGTCTTGATAGCTATCTCACTTGCTGGCCTTGGCTGGCCACAGACAAAGACATTATTATACCAAGAGGCATAGCATGATAGCCTGACCCGCATCTTTAGAGACAAAATACCCGAAGACACTGCAGATCGTCGGATATCCATGATTGGAAACCTTGTCTTGTCTACCGTCATTTGACTCCGCTAGACAACTCGTTCACCTCCACCATCTCCACCACCTCCTCCCTTGCTACTCTTCTCCCCTTTCTTCAATTGAATGCAGAGGGGCGCTGCTGCTCAACAGCGCCAAAACCGCCCAAGATTCCTTCGACAAATCCGTCCCGTCTCCCTTCCAATATTCCGTTGCGGACCCTACCTAGCCGTTCAGATAGCGACCAAGATCTACAGTCGGCCTCCCTGCAGGGTCTCTCCAATCCCGCTCCCTCCCAGGCGAGGCTGTCATCAGGTTCCGACTCGTCCTGGACCGATACTGGCGACATCGGCGAACAACTTGCTGACGAGAACGATCCTGTGCGCCTTCAGCTGCCCGACGAGCTTGAGCAAGAGCTTCTCGCTGGTGTGCAGAAGCGCCAATCGAAACATCATAAAAAGGTGCGCATCCGCAATCCTTCGCCGCAGCGCTATCGTCGCTCCCGGTCGATAAGTCGCACGCTCGTCGACAAAGAAGCTATTGAAATCCCTCCGATAAAACCACGGCGACCATCACTCGCAGAACGTTGCATAGGAGCCATAATGTCGGGACAAACGGGTGCCATACATGGCCTTACAGGCAAGGCCCTGATGTACGCGTGCTCCACAACCGAGTCGGACCATTGGCATTTTTGCGCTGACAGTTTGCAGTTATTTCACGAGTATATTTGTTTCTCTGGGTGTGTTTTTATTTGGTTATGATCAAGGCGTTATGTCGGGCATTATCACGTACGAGATCGCCTCCCTTTGCCATATCTCTTGGTAGAGAGCAGCAAGGATGCCAGCTAATCCTCTGTCATTAGTGGCCCATACTTCATGGATTACTTCAACCACCCATCCAAAGCTCATGTCGGCACAATGGTTGCAATCTTGGAGATCGGGGCGTTCATCTCTTCACTTGTCGTGGGTCGAGTCGGGGACATTATTGGCCGGCGACGGACCATCCTGTACGGATCTTGCATTTTCTTCGTGGGCGGAGCGTTGCAAACCTTGGCCACATCCATGACCATGATGATGGTCGGTCGGATTGTGGCTGGTCTCGGTGTCGGTATGCTGTCTACTATTGTACCGGTGTACCAATCCGAAATCTCTCCGCCCCATAACCGTGGAAAGCTGGCTTGTATCGAATTTTCTGGCAACATTATCGGATATACAACTTCTGTTTGGGTAGACTATGGCTGCGGCTTCATAGAAAGCAACATGTCTTGGCGCATCCCGCTTCTCATGCAGTGTGTCATGGGCGCCCTTTTAGGCCTTGGTAGTTTAATCATCGTGGAGTCCCCAAGGTGAGTCTTTTTTCCAGATGCGTCAGTTTCTTGACGACAAGAAGAAAATGATTGCTGAGGAGATAATGTTAGGTGGCTTCTCGATAATGACCATGATGAAGAGGGCATGGTTGTGATTGCGAATCTCTATGGTGGCGGAGATATCCATGACTCTAAAGCCCGGGACGAATTCCGCGAAATCAAAATGAATGTCCTGCTACAGAGACAAGAAGGCGAGCGTGGCTACTCAGAAATGTTCCGCAAATACAGCACGCGAGTGTTCATCGCCATGTCCGCCCAGGCGCTTGCACAGCTCAACGGCATCAATGTTATTTCGTACTACGCCCCCTACGTCTTTGAATCCGCAGGCTGGGTTGGCCACGACGCTGTGCTCATGACGGGATTCAATGGCATCACCTACTTTCTGTCCACCATACCCCCTTGGTATTTGGTAGATCGGTGGGGCAGACGGCCGATCCTCTTGTCTGGCGCCGTCGCCATGGCCATCTCCCTGTCGCTTATTTCTTACTTCATCTATCTTGATATCACCTGGACACCAAGAATGGTTGTTTTGTTCGTTATGATTTACAATGCAGCATTCGGCTACTCGTGGGGCCCCATTCCCTGGCTTTACCCGCCCGAGATTCTTCCCCTCAGCATTCGATCCAAGGGCGCCAGTCTTTCGACCGCAACAAACTGGGCTTTCAACTGGCTGGTTGGCGAAATGACTCCGATTCTGCAGGAATGGATTAAGTGGCGTCTCTATCTTGTCCATGCTTTCTTCTGTGTGGTATCGTTCGTCATTGGTGAGCCAAGTTTAAAATATGCATATAACCCGTGACATGACTAACCGCAGAAATATAGTCTACTTCACCTATCCCGAAACCTGTGGTGTACGGCTCGAAGACATGGACTCGCTCTTCGGTGATGCTAGCACAGTAATGGGCACGCCGTCTGTTCATGCTGACAATGAATCACTCATGCGTGCCGGCTCGCCTGGACCATCACGATATATTCCGGGCTTGAATCTGGAGGCTGGCAACATGGACGACGATGGCAAGTCGCAGATTCAGACTAGTGGTGGCGATGATCGAAGCATCAGCGGCTGGCTATCGAGAGTTGTGGCACGCGGTCGATCACCTAGTGTCAGCAGTGGCCGCCAGGGCCGATATGCTCCCCTGGGCCAGCAGGATGAGGGCAGTCGCAACAATCAATAAAGCGAATTGGGTATGCGTTTCCGCGAATAGAATTTTGCATATAAACAGGTGCGGTTGCTGTAAAGGCGTAGAGTGGTCCAACAAAGAGAAAGGAACGTATAGTACAGATGGACTACGTCTGCCAACACGGAGACATTGTACAGCACGGGTAAAGGTTCAGGAGCAGGCGTTTTTTTATTTTTTTATTTCTCTTTCTTTTCTTTTTGGAGGAAAATTTCCCGAATAGCGGATGGACACCGCGAGGGCAAGCTGTGTCCATATTCCACATTAGACGAGCTCACATGGACTGTGCGTCAGTTCCGCCATGATGTTCGCCGCCGGATGTGCAAAGTTGACAGGAAAAAAGATTCCTCAGCGGCCATGGCATGTAAATTTTATTAATAAGAGGTAGAGATGTGTAGCACTGGTCAAACGATTTCATGCTGTCATGGAAGGCTGCTGGCGGTAATACAGTATTGAGAAGACTGTACACCGTGTAGATCAAAACATGCCATTGAGTTGGTCTGGAGAGGATTATTCCGCTGTGATTGGTACGTAGTCTGTACCTTGCGGCTAATAATCAAGAAGAATGGAAAAAGTGGAGGAAAACGCAAAGGGAGGCAGAAAAGAAGAATTATATTGTCTCCGCTATTGCCATGTCCCCGTTTCATACCATCATCTCAGCTGGCTAGTCAGCCTGGTTCATATTGATTCTCCTCAGCTCGTAGCTATGCGTAGCAATTCATCCGTACCGCAGATGGAACCATTATGTACCGTTGCACCTTTCAGAATGGATCGTTCAGAAAGGCATCCACCTCAGCATGCAAATCCGCATCAGCTTCATCGTCCTCATATTCTTCTTCTTCCGCCTTGACTCCGACGACGGTCCTGTCATCATCATCCTCCGCATCCTCCTCCTCCTTCTTGGGCGTCTTCCCGCGTGCCATGCCCTTTGTACCAGCTCGTTTGGGCGTCTTGACAATCTTGGTCGGGGTGCCGCCGCCAGAGACCTTCTTGGTGGGCGTGCGAGTAGCCGGTGCAGGAGCAGATACGGCAGGCGAGTCAGAGTTGATTCCGAGCTTACGCTTGACTTGTCCGAAGCGGACCTGTTTCCAATTAGTCGTCGGATAAAGCGGTTGGCCGGCCTGTATCAAGACATACCTTGGCCACCTCTGCGTTCTTGAATCCCTGCTCAGTAGCCACAGCTTTCCAGTCAATGTCGGCCTTGTTGCGAGTGTGCTTGACGATGGCAAAGAAGAACATGGCTTCTTGGGCAGTAGGCTCTTTCTTCTTAGGGGTGGTGTCGCCCGTCATGATGAGATGAGCGAAGCGGATCGGAGCGGCACAAACAATGAGGGTTGTGGCGAGTACAGTGCTGAATATGAAAAGACTTGTGAGCAGCGGATAGGAGTGTTTTTTTTTTTTTTTTTTTTTTTTTTTTTTCGAAAGAGAGTGCTTGGTTGTTTGTAGGAGGGAGGGAAGAATTGATTTGAAAGAAACTTGAATAGCAAGACCGGGACGGCTTAAATACTGAGTGCAAACGTCTGTTCGGCAAGGTGAGTTTGAGATGAGTTGGTGACGGCCCCTGGCGCAGGTGGCAACTGGTGAGAGCCCTCAAATGGACTGGGATGATATGTGAGAACAGTACGAAAATTGAAGTTGTGCGTGCCGTGGAAAATGTGAAGGTGCAAACGGCGTCACGATGTCTTGACACGACACACGTTGAGATGGCGGTTCAGCTATTGACCTTTTTTTTTTTTTACTGATTTGTGCCAGGCACTGCGAAGACCAACTTGAACACTATATGCCTAGTCTGTACAACGACCAGAGAACCATAAGAATACCGATAAAAAGCCCGTACAAGCCCTATATAAAGCTTCCAGAATCCAGGTCTAAAAGTTGACTCGTAGTCGCAATGGACTTTGTTGGTTAGTCAGCCCCACCATACATAACTTGTTCTGTGCTCCAACCTCATCTCATCGAGCCGTTCTCGCCCTCACTAACAACACAGACTGCCAAGCATCGATGCATCTCTCACCATGACGACCACCGCAGTCATCCACGCCTACAGACACCTCTACCGCAACCTCCTCCGCGCAGTACAGTTTTCCGCCCCAGCACGATACATCGGGCGCGACCAGCTGCGACGAGCCTTCCGGGACGGCAGCCATGCATCGCTGGACGAGGAGGCCGTCAAGCGAACAGTCTGGTTCCTCAAGGCAGCAGCCAAGGAGAAAGGACTGGAGCACAAGATTCTGAAGAACCTGCTACGCGTGCGGGGGATGCGGGACATGAAACAGCATGGGACGTGGAAGAGGGTTCTCGCAGAGAGCAAAAGAGAGTGAGTCGGCGAATGGATAGTAAGTTTGTAGGATTATGCTAATTTTCAATTTTTATTTCTTCTTTTTTAGTGATGCCATGAAGAGAGAGGCTGAGAGAGCGTATGAGCACTATGATCGGACGGTGAATATGTTGAATAAGAGCATGGGGTTGTGTCTACGGTAAATGAAGAGGTTTGACGTTTGGTGCAGCGGCGTTCAGCGGAGGAACGAGCGTCATAGACGGATATGATTATGCTATCATGTTCTGCATTCTATTTGCCGCCACTAAGCACACTTGTATTGTATTGTACTGTATTGTGTTATAATAGACAGCATACGCGCCATGACTTGGACATGCCGTAAAATGGGAAAAAAATAAAAAATAAAATAAAATTCAACAACCTCGCTTTGACCCGGAGACGACGGAACAGCAAATGCTAATAATACAAAAGCGAGAAACGGCGGCGGGCAGATGTGGCCCGCTAATTCGACACCGGCTTGTCAATGACAACATCTAGTTCCTCCAGGATCAAATCGCTTAGACTGACGCCGTCACGCGCGTAGATCCAGTTCCCGGTCCCGGTGCCCTCCTTCTCCGTCTGTCCCTCGCCGACGATGCACCAGTCGTACCGCTTCGGACCGGAGATGGGACTCGACAGCCAGATCTGCTTGTTGGGCGGCTGCTTGTTGATAACGTAGGTACCCTTGTTGGCGACGTTGATGGTCATGACGCCCGACTAACCAGTTAGCACGGCTGCAAGCGAATCGAAGTGGCAGACGACGACTCACCGAGTACTCGACGTCAATGTCGTCCCTGGCATCCTGGAGCTCCTCGAAGGTGGCAAGCACGGTTTCCAGGTACGCATCCGCCAGCTCGTGGTACTCGCTGTCTGACAGGTCGGCCACGCCGATGCTCGGCGGCGCATCCGCAACGTCCTGCCTGGTTGGGTTGTCTGTCTCGGGCATGATGCCCTTGGGGCGGAAGGGCGAGCGGGAGAAGGTTCGGCGTGGCTGACCGGATGGCGAGGCGCATGGTGCGCGGATGGCGCTTGGGCGGACGAGGCGCGAGCGATTTGGGGTCTGGGCGAGGAGTCGTGAGAAGCGGGCGAGGTTGTGTCGAGACATGGCTTGTCGTGGATGGGTAGGGGAGCACGCTTTTTTTCTGCGATTCGAATTGGCGGGGGTCCAATTGATTTGAGGTTCGTGGTATGAAAGGGGGGGGGGAGCTGGAGCGTAGCTTTCCAAGCTCGCGTCAAGCAGATCTTAGTCATCCAACCATGACTTCATCCGGCCCTATCAACCGCAATCGATAAGCGCGCGGGAAACACCAACGTTTCGGTTCTCCCCCGCTGACAATGCACAGTCTGGGGCACGATAAACTCGCGAACCATGATCAACGCATTTCTAGTCTTCAACGGCCAAGGCCAGCCCCGTCTGACCAAGTTCTACACACAGCTGGTACGCGGACCCCCGTTTTCATCCCTGCCCCCGTCAGCATAAAAGCTAACCAAGCAACAAACGAAAAGGAAACGAGCATCCAACAACGGCTGATATCCGAAATCTTCACCCTCGTGTCCAACCGACCCTCCGGATCGTGCAACTTCCTCCCCCTGCCGCCGCTGCTCGCCGCCTCGGGCACGTCACACTCGTCGGGCGAGCACGAGCACAACGACGTGCCCTCGCTCGTGACGTACCGCAACTACGCGACGCTTTACTTCATCGTCATCTCCACGTCGACCGAGTCCCCGCTGGCGCTCATCGACCTGATACAGGTGTACGTCGAGGCGCTGGACAAGCTCTTTGAGAACGTGTGCGAGCTGGACCTCATCTTCAACTTTGAGACGCTGCATGCTACGCTGTCCGAGATGGTGATTGGCGGCGTCGTCATCGAGACGAACCTCGACCGCATCGTGTCCGGGGTGCGCGCCCAGGGCACCGTGGCCAAGAGGCCTGTCAACGAGGGGCGATCTACGGGCATTGGATCTGGATTGAGCATGGGTGCTAATTTTGCATGGGCTAGTCGGTGACTTTTTTTTTTGGGGGGGGGGGGGGGCGCGCAACTGAAAAGGATTTGGCGCAGTATTGTTTTTTTTTTCTTGTAATTGTATTGTACATGATTTTGGGCTTTTTTTTTTGGCCCAACGGCCCCCTTCCGCTGCATTGCATCGTAGGGTCACATGATGCCGCCTTGAAAACGCCGGAAAATGAATATAATTACAGCAATGGTATGGATGGAGACCTCACTTCGTTCTCGTGTCGGATTCGAGGCGTTGGGATGACGGTCCTTGTGGCTCCGGCGCATCCGTCCGTCTTTCGTACCGCTTGTCCGGGTCGATTACTCCAAAGAGGTGGGCAGCGTGTCGGCGTATCTAGAACGGCCCAATTTGCGTCAGCCAAGTCTGCATCAAGTTTTTCCTTCTGGAATTTATTGTCATCAGAGCCCATGGCTGCTTGTTCGTCGGACAGACAGACCTCTTCGGATGGTTTATATTGCTGGCCCCACCATTCGAACTCTGAGAGGAATAATAGCCAGACGAGGGCGGCTATAGCGAAAGTGTTCATCATCGTCAGTCAGCTGGCGGAAGCTTCTTTATCGGCAAAGACTGAAGGAGGAGAACCAATGGCCGGCCCTTGTACGTACCGGCTATGGTCGCCAGCTGCGCAAGCTTGACGGCCTTTTCCCATCGCGGCGACCGGCTGGCCAGTTCTATTCTGCGCTTGTACTTCTTCTCGAACCGTAGCTGCTGCGCGTGGCTCAGCTCCTTGAAGTTGGGTGGCCACACTTTGCGCGCGGCGTATGGGTTGCTGATGAGACTGTAGGGCACTTGCTTGGGGAGCGAGTCCCTACTGGCTTGTGCGAGCCGTCTTGCTGAGGCCGCGAGCATTCTGGGAGCTTTTGAGCGGCTCGTTGGGCTAGGTCGTTGTGGCCTTGGATGCTGACAAGCAGCCAAGATGGTGGGAGGTGTTGCACAATCCACAAACCTACGGAGCCGGAGTATGCCGGATAAACGGCCACCAACGCCACCACCGCCACAACAGCAAGCAAGCCATTGCCCCGCGATTTCAACCCCTCCTCGCAAAAAAAGGTTGCCCCTCGCCCAATTGGTGGTGGCCAGGTGGATGTGTGACTCAATAAAAAAAAATTAAGAATAAAGAGACGTTCATTACTCTCGTGACAAACCATTCCATTGTCTCGCCACAGGAACTTCCCCCTCGCTGCTGTGAGCACGGCACGATCCAGAGAGCCCACGAGGTGAGTAGTCGAGGTAAAGCTTGACTGATAGGTTATGCATGAGACGGACAGCAGGCAGGCATTGTCAAAATCCTTGCTTCATCAACGTCCACACGCAATTTGCTGAACCCACGAAACGCCCCCCCTACAGATCGTACTACAATGGCTGCCACCTCCGTGCCCAAGGCCATGGAGGCCTTGACCATTTCCAAGACGAAAGAACTGAAAGGGGTACGCAAGCCTGAAAAGGAAAATTAGAAACATCTTATATTTCCCCCTTCTTGTTGCTGAGAAGCACGTGCTGATCGAATGCATTGCGTCCCGCCAGACCGAGAAGCGAGATTCCCTGATTGCCATCGAGAAGAAGTACCAGCAAAAATGGCAAGACGACCGCGTGTTCGAGACCAACGCCCCTACGACAGATGAGGTCCCCTTCCACTCCATCCCGCCAGCCAAGCTGCGCGAGAAGGTGCCCAAGTTCTTTGGATGCATGGCGTATCCTTATATGAACGGCACCCTCCACGCCGGACACACCTTCTCCGCGAGTAAAATCGAGTTCGCAGCCGGCGTGGCCAGAATGCAGGGCAAGCGGGCCTTGTTCCCCATGGGCTTCCATTGCACGGGCATGCCCATCAAGGCGTGTGCAGACAAGCTCATTAGCGAAATCGAAAGGTTTGGCAAGGACTTTTCCGGGTACAAGGAGGATGAGGATGCCACTGCCGCTGGGACTACTGTAGAGACCAAGCCTGCTGCTGCTGCTGCACCGGCTGGCAAGCCGGCCAAGGAGGATGTTACCAAGTTTACGACAAACAAGAGCAAAGCCAACGCCAAAACGGTCAAGATGAAGTACCAGTTTCAAATAATGAAGGCAATCGGTATTCCCCAGGATGAGATTCATCTGTTTGCTGACCCGCAGCACTGGTTGAAGTTCTTCCCCCCTTTGACCAAGCGAGACTTGACCAGCCTGGGTTGCAGAATTGACTGGCGCCGATCCTTTATCACGACCGATGCTAACCCTTACTATGACTCCTTTGTGAGATGGCAGATGAACCGCTTGAAGGAGCTCAACAAGATCAAGTTTGGCAAGCGATATACCATCTACTCCATCAAGGATGGACAGCCCTGCATGGACCACGACCGCTCCGAGGGTGAGGCCGTCAACCCCCAGGAATACACCGCCTTGAAGTTGAAGGTTTTGGACTGGGCCCCCAAGGCGGCCGAGGCCATCAAGGGCAAAGTCCCCGATGACGCCGACATCTTCTTGGTGCCTGCTACCCTGAGGCCAGAGACCATGTACGGCCAAACCTGCTGCTTCGTCGGACCAAAGATCACCTATGGACTGTTCAAGGCTGGAGAGAGATCGTACTATGTCGTCACGGACCGAGCCGCCCGCAACATGGCCTACCAGGGCATCCTGGCCCAGGAGGGCGTGGTTGAAAAGGCCGGCGAGATCCAGGGCTCCGACATTGTTGGGTCTCTGGTCAGAGCGCCGCTTTCCCTGCACAAGGAAGGCGTCCGAGTCTTGCCCATGGAGACGGTTTTGCCGACCAAGGGCACGGGCGTCGTTACGTCGGTGCCATCCGACAGTCCCGACGACTATGCTACCGTGACTGACTTGGCCAAGAAGGCCGACTACTACGGAATCAAGAAGGAGTGGGCTGAGTTGGAAATCTTCCCCATCATCGAAACCCCTTCGTACGGTGATTTGTGCGCACCGTTTTTGGTCAAGAAGCTCAAGATTGCATCTCCCAAGGACACCAAGCCGCTGGAGGAGGCCAAGGAGTTGGCATACAAGGAGGGCTACTACCAGGGTGTCCTCAAGGTAGGGGAATTCAAGGGAGAAAAGGTCGAAACGGCCAAGCCCAAGGTTCGCAACCAGCTGATTGATGCGGGCGATGCCTTTGCCTACTCTGAGCCCGAGCGAAAGGTTGTCAGTCGATCCGGAGATGACTGTGTTGTCGCCTTGATGGACCAGTGGTACTTGGACTACGGCGAGGAGTCGTGGAAGAAGACCGCTCTGGAGTGGCTGGACAACGCCGACGGCAACGGCCTCAACACCTGGACGCAGGAGACCAAGAACAGCTTCGAGGGTGTGCTGAACTGGCTGAATCAGTGGGCATGTGCCCGTACCTACGGACTGGGCTCCAAGCTTCCGTGGGATCCCCAGTTCCTGGTCGAGAGTCTGAGTGACTCGACCATCTACATGGCCTACTACACTGTCTGCCACTGGCTACACAAGGACCTGTACGGAAAGGAAAAGGGTCTTGGAAATGTTGGCACCGAGCAAATGACAGACGAAGTCTGGGACTATCTGTTTTGCCGCCGCGACATGAGCGACGATATCTTGAAGGCCTCCAATATCCCGCGGTCAACCCTGGAGAGCATGCGTCGCGAGTTTGAGTACTTCTACCCCTTGGACCTGCGAAGCTCAGGCAAGGATTTGATCCCTAACCACTTGACATTCTTCCTGTACATTCACCTGGCCATCTTCCCGCGCGAGTACTGGCCGCGTGGCATCCGGGCCAACGGTCACTTGATGCTGAACGGGGAAAAGATGGCCAAGAGCACGGGCAATTTCATGACCTTGAAGGAGTTGGTAGAAAAATACGGCGCCGACGCCGCTCGTATTGCCATTGCCGACGCCGGTGATGGTGTGAGCGATGCCAACTTTGAGGAGGATGTTGCCGACAACAGCATCTTGCGACTGTTCACCCTGCGCGAGTGGTGCGAGGAGCAGGTCCGCGAGCAGGACGAGCTGCGTGTTGGCGAAACCAACTCCTTCCAAGATGCCCTGTTCAACAACGAGATGAGCAGCGCCGCCCACGAAGCCATTGAGCAGTACACCCAAACTAACTACAAGCTGGCCCTGAAAGCCGCCCTCTACGAGCTAACAAGCGCCCGCGACTTCTACCGCGAGGCCTGCGCAGCCGCCGACATCAAGATGCACAAGGATCTTGTCTTCCGCTATATCGAGATGCAGGCGCTGCTGATGGCCGTCATCGCCCCCCATTGGTCCGAGTACATCTGGTTGGAAGTCCTCAAGAAGGATTCTACGATTCAAAACGCCCTCTTCCCCAAGGTCCCCGTCGTCGATGCCGTCCTGTCTGCCAAGCGTGACTACGTCCGCAACACAGCCTCCAACATCAATTCGGCCGAGGGCCTGCAGCTGAAAAAGAAGGCCAAGGGCAAGGAAGTCTCGTTCGACCCCAAGCAGCCCAAGAAGTTGACAATCTTCATGACGGACAGGTTCCCTGCCTGGCAAGCCAAATATATTGACCTGCTCAAGGAGATGTGGGACCCGGCGACCCAGTCTGTCAACGACAAGGAGCTAAATGGCAAGATTGCCAAGATGGGCGAGATGAAGAAGGCCATGCCGTTTGCGCAGGCTTTGAAGAGGCGCCTGCAAGCCGGTGAGCCGGCCAGTGTTGTGCTGGACCAGAGGCTGGTCTTTGATGAGAAGGAGACGCTAGCTCAGATGTTGCCTGGACTGAAGAAGGCAGCCGGCTTGGTGGACTGCGATGTCTTGATTGTGGAAGAGGGCGGCAAGAAGGGCATCAGCTTGGTGGATGGCAGGGAGGTCGAGATTACGGTGCCATTGGCGGAGAACGCTGTGCCGGGCACGCCTACCTTTTTCTTTGAGAATGTCAAGGCATAGAATGGGGATGGATGGTGTTGGGGATATCATGGAAGAGAAAGCTATACTGGTAGATAATGCAAATGTGCCGTTTCCATTGCTAGTTTTATGTTTCAATTGAGGCCATGCGACATCTGTTCCGAGGCGATTACCCTTCTTTGATGGTGTGTGACAAGGCGACATGACACTACCGGCTTGGGGTGACATGACGGTGTGCAGGGTTGTCGCGCATCTTCCCCAGCAACGTCATCAACGTGCTTGTGGCAGATATGTCCGATCAAACACTTGCGAAACGTTCCGTCTCCCGAAACGCCATTGCCGAGCTCCTTGTCGCCCAGGCATCGGATTGTGGAAGAGGGCTGAGATCCGATATCTGGTTCATCCAACGAGAGCCTTGGCCATAACTTGCGATTCGATCTACCTAACATATTTCGTAATAAATTGTACAGGCTTATTCGTGGGAAAATGGTATGATGCGGTCATGATGTAACCGACAAGAGGAAAACGTTCGCCCACGAACATCTTGCAATGAGTCGCGTGCAACCGACGGGTGGCGGGGCAGGAGCAGAGTGAAACAAAAGTAACAAGTGGTGGATTCCTCCGTAGACGCCTTTGTTTCGTGATTGCGTGTCCTCCCACCATCACATAATTAATATGGGTGCTAGCGCTGTGCAAAGATTCGAGGGAGGCAAGCCACATGTCAGACACGCCACGATAATACCGACGGCTCACACCTAAAAACGTAGAATAGAGGGCAGCTTGAGCGGAAAGAACAAAAGGCTTTCATGTCACTGGAGGAGTCGCTGGCTACCGTGACTCATATTAGCCGTTGGGTTGCGTAGGTCATTCTTAGATATGACGTCGCCCAGCATTACTCATTAGGTTCAATGATACTCTGTTGACCACCGCGAGGCTTGGTTGGAGGACATAGTCGGCGGGAGAGGTGTATGTAATCCTGCTGGTTGCTGGCAGCGAACCACCAATGCACCATTGACCACGACCAATCGCGCCAATGCGATACGCACCAGATTGCCAAGGTCGCGCGGGATGGTGCAGGCATGACAGGGCAGGGCACACATAGTTCCGTAGAATGCCAAGTTTTGCGTTTGTTCTCCCATGGACCCGATAGACCCGCCAGAATCCATGTCAGATAAAAGCAAAGCTCGGTCCAAGATACGCCGCGGCCAACGAACGTCAGCATCCCGTTTCGTTGCACGCTATTGAGTTTTGTCGAGGTAATAATGAGTTAATCTTAAGGTGATGGGCCAGGACTCCACCATATCGCTCCATGCCCCTCTTCGGAGAGCGATGGAATTAGGAATCCGTACCGAGCCAAGATTCCGGCTTGGAGAAGGCATTAGCACGGGAAAGCCTCCATGTGGACGATAGTGTGGGGATACAAGGGTTCGTCCAAGTGCATGCTTATTAGACTTACCACGAAGTCTCGTTTTTTGACTAGTTTGACGTAAAAAAGTCTGATGCCTCTGTCCACCCTGGCCGCCGACGCTGGTACGAGGACTGCTCTAGCGCCACTTGTGCTGTGACACGAGATAAGGCTCAATTTCACACAAGCACGAGGTGCGAAGAAGAGCGATTCTTTTGCAGTAGCTCCAACCCACCTTAGCTTGCTGTAGCTTAATATCCCCTGTCGCCAACCTGAAGATGCAAATTGCATTTCAGGTGGACGACAATCGTCTAACCTTCCATCACCATAGTCGAAGCGGCCAGAAAGATATTGTGCTTTACAGGAAGTATCTGTTCTGTCCAAACGCAAAGATTGTTTGCCATCCCATCCTAGGATACGAGCGAGTGTTTGTTGTTAGCTTTAAAACATCCCGTGTCTGCCTGCAGATCGCAGGCCTGGGTGGTCCCATATGACGCAAAATCTCGATTGGAGCATAATGCTTCGAAATATTGACATAAGCCGCGGCTTTGGCCTCGATGTATTACTCCGTAACAAGATTGTAAGCAGGAGAGCCAGCCAAGGCGGCGAAAGAGGATGGTATAGGATGAAGTAGTGATCGGCAATGAAGAAATGTGCCATCCCATGCCCAGGGCCCAGGGCCCAGGGCCAAGGGTAAGTAAGAGACTCAGGAGAGCACTGGATGGTTGAAGTAAAAAAAAGTTTTGGCCTGGCAGCAGAAGAGGATTACGACCGGACCGTATCTTGGCGGTTGAAAGCTGAACTTGGTGATGGAGTGATGATTCCAGTTTTACGGCCATTTACGGCGTCGTTGGGCCCCCAAGTTTCGTTTCATTTTTTGTACTCCGCAATGGTGGGTGCTTCCTGCCTGGTGGCTTCGGTCGGCCCGGCCTGCTGCTGCTCCTGCTCAGCTGACAGGACAAGTGGAGAGGGGTGGGGCCCCAAATCAAACAGCCACGAATGTGGCCAATCAATGCGTTCGGTTCGACGATGTGCGCGTGGACACACACAGGCAGTGGATAAGAACAATAATCACATTATTACGACGACAACACGAAACGACACGACACCAGCACTATTCATTCCATTGATGGCAGAAGTTGCTTAGGCAGACCCACGAGACCATGCGTCAGAAAGGGCCACTGGTTGATCATAAGATGGCCAAAGCAATTGAAGAAAGTCATGTTGTATGTGCTGTACCACGTGGGCTGTTCAGTCAAAATCAGGTATTGACAAATCGAAAAGCGACCTCATGAGTGGCACGATTTTGCGCATGCAGGAAGGATGGAAGGATGGAAGGACCAGAGGGGGGCAAACGCGGTCTGCGGGCTGGAGCTTATCTTATTAATCAGGAAGTATGTATGTACAGACCTACGGGACGTACAGACTACATACTCTCTGCTCCTTAGTGCGAACTTGTTTCACGACTTCACCCTGAGCCGCATGTCGCATGTTCTACCTGGCCAACCACAGCTGTTGGCAGAGCTCGGGGAAGCACAGCAGGTACGAAGTAGGCACTCTTTCCTTGGAGGATAACCTGACCTACAATACAATATGCACCTAGGAGGTAGGTACCTGCCTACCCGGGTATGTACAAGTACCCCACTAGCGACTCAGGCTATATGCCATATGCGCCTGTTGTACAGATACAGTCCGTACAGACTACTCCGACGCGCACGCAATAACAAACAGCGCCCGTTCGCCGTTGCCGACCTGGACTTTACCGTGGCTGACGGTTGTCGCGTCTTGTCTTGTACCAGCAGCGCCGTGGTCTTGCGTGGCTGAACAGTGAGCCTGCCGGCCAGTCAGGCAGGACCCACCCCCTGTGCTCTTTCCGAATTTGCAGACGCCACTTGTTTCTCGTCTCTTTTAATTTTTTGCATCTTGGTGCGTACTAGCGTACTAGCACCGGTTTTCGTCCACACACACAAGACGCAAGGGTGGGCAGCCACCCCTTGCCTGGCCTGGCAACCGGCCGCATTGACAGGGGTTTGTCCATCCACGTTCAAGGTGCCAGTGGCGCTTGGACCAAGCATGCAATCCCATCTAATTACTCCATCCGTTTGCTGTGGCTCCCTGGTCGTGCCTGCTCCGTTTTGATTGCGGATGCACTCATATGAATAGATAACCCTGCCCATCGTCCGTGGACCCCCCCCCCCTCCCCCGTCGTCTCAAGCTTTGTACTTTATTCATAAACTTGCCCTTTCGCTCCCGCATCGTGTCGACTCCACGCCAAGTAATTTATACATACATTTAGAGCACACACTCTATTTGGCCCGACGCACCTTTAACTCGGCTTTTGGAGAATATCGAATAGGGCACGCAACTCTGCAATCATTTCTTCACAATCATCAGACAGAAACCGGCGAGGAAGACTGACTATATACGCCTGCTTTGACTTTCTTTCACCACCATCACCGGTTTGCTGTGGCAACTTCTTCCAGGCCCAAGATAAAGATAGCTTTGGCCGAGCCACTGGTTACCATCGCCACTGCCCGCGACCGCGACCGCAACCACTACGATAACATTTTGCTGGCAATCAAGCACTTCGCCGTCTTATTAGTGCCAAGCATCCTTCATCAACACATCAACACATCTACCATGCGAATTGCCCTGATTCTTGGCCTCATCAGCGGTGCTGTTGCTGTCTCCACTTCGTCATCGCCGCCAGCAACAACGCCGGCCACGTTGCTGTCTGCAACATCAATAACCCCAGGATCCGTCGCCCAACCACCAGCCTCTACAAACGTAACCAGTATGTGTGTTCCCTTGTCCCTATGCTCTGCCACTTGCCATGCGTCTTTGTATTGTCATCGTCGAGACGTGGCTAACATTCTTCGCCGCAGCTCCCTTATCCACAACCGTCGCGCCATCGAGTCTTGTCAA
Source organism: Balansia obtecta B249 (assembly GCA_000709145.1). Taxonomy (NCBI): domain Eukaryota; kingdom Fungi; phylum Ascomycota; class Sordariomycetes; order Hypocreales; family Clavicipitaceae; genus Balansia; species Balansia obtecta. The sequence continues at coordinate 91,130 of JFZS01000072.1, forward strand.
TGCCACGGCGTCCCACCCCGCAGGAGTCACGGGAGGAGCTATTCCGCAACAAATGCCGCAAATGCAGGCCTCCATGGCTGGTTTGCTGGGATTCTGCATCATGGGCTTAGTCATGTTATGATCATTCGCCTCGGGGCCGAGGTATAATAGTGAAAACTGCGGCCGGGCGACAAGGGGACATTATTAATTTTCGACAAGAATACTGGTACATTCTTTTTTAATTCTTTTTTTGCGTCAAGAAAGGAATCTTTTTTTCTTCTTCTTTGGCATACGACTTAACGATTCTACACGACATCGCAATCGAGCGAGCGATGCGCGAAGCCATATCAACCACGCCTCTGGGAGGTTACATTTCTTAATTACACACTTCATCAACACATCGGTGGTCTGAGTTGGCTATGTGCTCGACGAGCAGTAGGAAGGAAGATGGGTTGAGCGGGCAACAAGAAGGAGGGAACACGTAATAATGCATCAGCATCCATTTGGATAACTTTCCAGGCGGGACCGGCGTTGATAGATAAAGATACCACCTTGGTTCTTCCCCGTTAATATGTTAGAGCTTCGATTGGGCATTTGACCATGGGAGGCGCACCGCACATACACTGCCCTTTTGGCAGAATTTAATCAAACAGAATTCCATGTCTGAAGACGTCGAGATATCGTATATCATTAATTACAGCAAAAATAACAAGAAAAGGGGGGTAATTTTTTTTTTATAAAAACCCTGTGTGCAACTGTCCGTCGAGAGAGTCGTGCGACAGACACAATATGGGGTCAGCCGTCCACCATGTCAACAGTAATGGCATACACCAATTACCAAAAAGGGACGCTACCATCCCATCTTGCAGCGAGATAAAGCACCCATACCCATATTGTGCATAAAAAAGGTGCCCGCGCTATTGATTCGTGCTACGAGCGGAACGGTGCGCAGCAGCTATTCAACGGACTAGCCCGTCCTCGACACGTCGTGCATCCCATCTAAGCCCAGGGGAAGGGCCTGCCCGACGCCGTGAGATGCTAGAGGCACAGAGGGACATGCCCGCCTCGATCCGCGAATAACACGACTCGGCCAGACGTGCGGCACTCCGTCCCGTCATAAGGGCGTGTATGCACGACTTGGTGATAGTGCCGGATTGGTAGCCCCGTCGCGTGTATCCCCTGCGAAAAGGGGATGAATCTTGTCGCTGTCGAAATCAAGCGGCGATGGGAACTTGGGCGCCGGTCCCGGACGAAGAGGGCGCGGGCAAATCGTCCTGCGGGCGTCAGCATCTCGCTCAAAGCACCTTTGTTATTTTTTTAAAAAAAAACGCACGAGGTCGAAGATGACGCGGATCATGAGGCTGCAGCTCGGACAGACGGCAATATCCTGCTCGTCGCGCAGGTCGTCCAGCGCGATCTGGAAGCGGTCGCCACACGGGCACGGGTAGTGATAGAGCTGGAGGGCCTCGTCGAAGACCATGTCTTCGATCTCGACCTCGTCGTAAACGGAGATGTTGTCGTCGTCGGACATTTTTGTCAAAGGGCGCGCGGTTTATGTCGCAAAAACTTCTTGAACTTGACGCAGAGAAATTCGAGACCCCCCCCTCTCCCCACCCCCGCGTTGCTGTGGCGCGTTGCTGTGGCGCATGCGGGAATCACATGGTGAGTTGACGACGTGGCTCGTGCTGCGCCCCAGATTCGGCAATTTGGCCGAGGGAGAGAAGCTGGGGTGTGGATTTCGACTTGACCGCATGCTTCTGACATGACTTGTCGGCGGGATTTCTTTGTATTTTCTTCTTCTTGATCTGACGCCGTGGTGTTTCTTGAGGATTTACGTACGTGCTGCGGCTGGCTTGGAGCCTCTCGTGTCTACGTCCTCGCCCTGCTGATTCCTCCCGTCGACGAATTTATCCCGATGCGCCGACGCTAAGGGGACCAAGCTTGTTTGATCGGCCGTCTTTTTCCTTTCCCAACACTCTGACGACAAGTTGGCATCGACGGGGAAAAGCTAGGGATTGCCAGTCTTGTCTCCAAATCACTCCCCACCCCCCCCCCCCCTCCTTCTCTTCTCGTGGTGTTGTTGCTCAATCTGTCCCACAGCCATGGCGATCCAATCCAAGCTGTCCCTGCCGACGGATCGCAGCGTCCGGGGCATCGTGATGGAACTCACGCGACTGTACCTGTCCAACCGCACGCGCATATCCCGCGCCGTCTGGATCACCCTGTTCGTCGCCCTGGTCAACCGCGTGCGTCATGCCATTTCCGAGCAAAAGGCTGCGTCGGCACGGGAGGCCGCGCAGAGGGAGGCCCGTCGCGGCACCGTGTCCGCGAGCGCCGGCGCCGGCGCCGAGGAGGAGGCGCCCCGGAAGAAGGTCGCGCTCGACAGGCAGTTCTTCCGCTC
>JFZS01000073.1:0-92360 GCA_000709145.1 Balansia obtecta B249
GGGAGGAGAGAAGAACTGAGAATGGCTGCTGAATGCTGCCGAACGCCGCTGGATGATTACCAGGTGGCAGGTCATGGAAGTACATGTACATGCACCCTTTTTACGCATACGCGCGACTGATTTCACGACGCTCGGACCTACCAGCTTAGGTACCTACACAGGCACCTACACAGGTACCTAGGAGCTGGCTAGGGACTGGAAGCCTAAGGTTGCCAAGCAGGCAGGCCAGACCCACCGTGTAGGTAGGAAATTGACATCCCAACCAAGGAGAGGTAGGTACCTAGGTACCTTTAGCGACGGGGCCAAGAGCGGCCAAGCTTTCGACGCGAATTTATGGGGCATCATACACCAGAAAACACGTTTGAGGCACATTCTACTCGGTACCGCGAGCAGCAGCCCGAAAGGCGGCTCGATCCAATAGGATTCGCCACTTGGGACGTCGGCACCACCACGGGCCACCATGCCTCGATGAATTCTGGCGCTGGGTACAGACTGTACATGTACACTCTTGAGCTTACTTCTGCGCATCATGTCAAAAAGTGGGGTTGTCTGTTTCATCCATGTTCTTTGTTAGCTTGCCGCAAAGCCTGGGGAAGGCAGTAGGTACCTATCAATGAATGAGAGTGCTCGCAGGCAACAACTGGTCGCATAGTCGCAGGACCCACCCAAACTCGGCCATACCTCAGGGCAGACGCGATAGCTGCGGTGGAGTGGAAGTACCTCTTGATGCCCCACTGTGCATGCAAGAATCGCTAGAGGTTCTCACGTAGATTAAAGAGCCGTTCAACCCCGCTGGTCCTGATTGGCCCAGGACCGATTCGCGGCCTGGTTCTTCGCACTTCTACACTTCGAGCACCTAAAGGGGCGTTGCTGTGTTCTGATGCTTCCTTACAACCACAAGAGATCAAGCCAAGACGGCTTAGCCTAACGACGACCTTGGGGGCGTTACGTGCTGGATTCGGTAGGTTAGTAGCACGTGGAGTCCTACAACTGTTTGCTGCCGTCTTGCTGCTGACCCTTAGGATTGATTTGTCATAACGGATCACAGCAATCAGAGCGTATGCAACCCCTTGTTGCGCGCAATATACCTACGGCACAATGGATTGAGAAAGCACCGCTAGATGCACTGCGATGGCTCTGCACGTGGCATTCATCCGATGGCCCCGATGGCCCCGATGGCTCCGATGGCCCCGATGGCCCCGATGGCTACATCCTTCCCCCGAGTCGTACCTTGTTATAGACGTCGAAATTGGCAAAGCATCAAAAGAAACTCTTTACAGGTGTTTGGTTTCGTTGGCTGGATGTGTCAAGTTTACCAACAACCCATGCCCCGATCACCACAGCAGCTGCGGAGAAGTTTCTGCTTGACATTGAAGTCGGCCATCTGCTGAATCGACGCATGCAGATGCCGGCATTCAAGTAATACGCTCTATGAGCTGGGTTCAAGCTCCTTCATGCCTACAACCCATTGTATGTACATCGCCTTGGTTAGTGCTACCAGCATATGGAGGCCTCTGTTTGCCCCAAACTAAATTTAGCACGTATACGGAAGTGCATTTATAGCTAGCTAATACGCGCATAGGACTCGCATAGGACTCGCATAGGACATAAAATACATATTTCGTTGGTGCAATAACCCTGCATGCATCTGCGCAGCCATTAAACTCAATTTGCTCGACTTGTACCGCTGTGGCATGGCCTGCCCTGCCCGTCCATGTAAACGACTGCACACAATTCGACTGACGCGGGGAAAAGAAACAGGCCGACCGTCATCTATCTGCTCTGCGGCGCGCGCTTCATGCATGCTATGCCACTGTCACCACCGTGATGTGTTCGTGTTCACAAGCAAACCTGTCGCTCAAGCATCCATTTACTCCTTGCATGTGCATATATGGCTGACCCTGGTGTAACGCTGCCCCTTGATTCGTGTCCAATCACCGCCCAGTCTTCCTCCCAACCCCACCACGCGCGTGGCTGCCCCTCTACTGTCACCGCAACGAACCTTTTGATTTCTCCTTGACCGACCTCGTCTGTCAGTCTGTGTCTTTCTTTTTTTTTTTTTCTTTTTTTTTTGAAAAAAAAAAAAATCTTCTTCCTCTCGAACTCGACATTCTCTGCTCATTGGTTCTGTGGTTGATTGGTGCTTCATCGTCCTCCCTGAATTCGCAGAAGGCACAGAGTCAGTAAACCCCTCTCGAAACCTACACTTTTCTACTTGCTCCGTCAAACGCAGCTCCCCATTGAGCTGTATTTCCTTTCCACCAACACCACCTGGGCAACGTACGTACTGAGGGGAACCCCCACCTATTACAGCCCCAGACCATGGCCTCACACGACGACGAAACCATGCCCGAGGAGACTCAGGGCTACAAGCTCTCTCAGCCCAAGCAGAGTTTGGCAGAATACCAGCAGATGGGTAAGCAACATCTACACATCCTGCCCTACGCCCTCTTCCAATTCTGTCGTGGAAATCCCAAATTTCAGCGACGCCGGGTCGCTATGCACAGCTAGTACAAGCATGCTGCATCCTTGAAGAAGATGATTGAAGGCTAAGGTATCCTGAAATCAGATGCCGGCGACGAGTCTCTTCAGCGATACAAGCAATCTCTTGGCCTTGGCGATGGCAAAGACATCTCCGACCCCAACGACCCTCGTGTCTGCATCATCCTCGCCCTCACCATGGACTCTGCTGGACGAGACCCTGTCACCATTGATCTTTCCACGCCCGGAAGCGAAAACAGTCTCAAAGACAAGCCCTTCAAAATCAAGGAGGGCGCCAAGTTCACCATGAGCGCCCAGTTCAAGGTTCAGCACGAGATTCTTAGCGGTCTGCACTATGTCCAGGTGGTCAAGCGCAAGGGCATCCGGGTGTCCAAGGACTCTGAGATGATTGTAAGAACAACCCCGGATCTGGGAAACAAGAAAAACTAGATATATCTTGAGCAGACACATTGACCCTTGAAGAACCTTCATGCTAACGCTTTCTGTTTTCCTATCCTCAGGGCAGCTACGCACCCAATACGGACAAGCAACCCACTTATGTCAAGAAGTGTAAGTCCATGGACAAGATGCTCGCCAAAACGAGAGAGTACTAAGAATTCTCCAATATAGTCCAAGAAGAGGAAGCGCCGTCTGGCATGCTCGCCCGAGGCCACTACAATGCGATTTCTAGCTTCGTGGACGATGACGGCAAGAAACATCTCAGCTTCGAGTGGAGCTTTGACATTGCCAAGGACTGGTGAGCTGAAGGTGGTCTGTCGCGGACGTCGTGGCGGAGTTTTGGCACCATTTGTTTGTTGAGCGTTATGATAAAAACGACATGACCTACAAAATGCTCCTACAGGGAGGCAACTTTGTCTTTGAATCATTTTACCATTACCATAGATGTATCACGAGAAGCAGAGAACGAGTACGGAAAGCAAAAGCAGGTTATGGGGACATTGATCCGCATCAAGAGAATAATGCACACACAAAGTCGTGAATTGATTTGATATCGGCCTTTTTTCCACTCCTGGAGACGATGAGGGATGCCGATCCACCGATCCGCCAAGAGGGCGTGCTGTGGCACGGCAAGGCATGAATGCGACACCAACGTTGTTGACAAAGCGCCACATGTAAGTACTCTTCAGATATGATGATGCGAATAACGTCTCCTACAAGAAATAATCCGGCAAGGCGCTGCCTTCGGCGGCCTTGTCGCTCCCAGGCTGCACGTCCTTGTGCTGGTCGTTCTCCGGTGCCGCGGCAAAGACGTTGAAGAACCTCTCGCCGTTGTCGCTCACCTCCAAGACGCTGGCCATGTTGCCACACCTGTAACAGTAGTTGGGAGCGCTCCACACCGTGCTCAGCCTGTCGCCGTAGAGAACCTGGAAGCCTTCCTGGCAGAGCTGATGAGCTCGCAGGATGTGCGACATGCTGTTGACCGCCAGGAACTTCTTGACCACCTGGGCTCCGAAGGTGTAGCCCGCGCCTCGGGGCGAGAGGGAGAACTCGTCTCGTTCGGGATCGGGGTCCGACCAGACGAGATCGGCCATTGGTCCTTCGTGGGGGATCTCGCGGAAACGATCTATAATCTTGATTTGGTCGATGGAATGTATCGAGGGCGATAGGCCTTTTTCAAGAATTTTATTTTGTCAGAGTGATTAATCGCCGAGGCTTTCACCCTGCTGCGGCCTTTGTAACAGGTTTCGGCTGAGGGGTTTCATGACCAGCTTTTGGCAACGTACCGCCGTGGACGCAAAAAATCTGATTATCGATGACCACACTCAGCGTCAGAAAATCAAACATATCTGTGAAATAATGCCATACGTTGGCATTGCCGTATTTGCGAGAGCATTCCGTATAGAATCCATATGACTGCGTGACGCCACGGGATTCGTGGTTTCCTCGAATTAAATGCACACGGTTTGGGTATCGTAGTTTTAAGCAAACAAGCAATGATATAGTTTCGACGCTGAACATGCCACGATCCACATAATCCCCTGCCCCAGGTGAATCAACGTTAGCATCATATACATGTAAGGTTTCGGACCGCAGAAGGGGGAAGGGGGGGGCTTCAATGAGTCAGGTGCCGGACTGAACTCTAGGCTCGTGCGCGCTCGAGTGGACGAGGGGGGGGGGGGGGGGCTCCTTACCTAGGAATAGGTAATTCGTGTCGGGACAATAGCCGCCTATTCTGAATATCTCGATGAGGTCGAAGAACTGGCCGTGAATGTCTCCTACGACGGTGACTGGCGCGCGCACGTGGACGACGTTGCTCTCGCGCATCAGCAGCTCCTTCGTCTTTGCGCACACGGCCTCGATGACGGACTCTGCCAAAAGTTCCTTCTTGTACAGGCGTGAGATGCACTCGTCCAAGTCGACAGATGCTGCAACACGGGTGAGGACTCGGGTCCGGCACGATCGGGCGTGGTGTGAGAGGAAGATGGACACACCTGGTAAGCTCGGCATAGTTCCGTGGACGCGCCGATGGGCAACGCGCGGGGGAAAAAAAAATGTGTTGCGGGTGGTAGCGAAGAATGTTCGCCAATGTTTTTTTTTTTTTCTTCTCTTTGGTGTGCGTGTGCGTGTGCGTGTATGTGATGAACCCGAGCACCCTCTCAGGTCTGGCCGTCGTGGTATCTACTCCGGACAGAGGACGTTTGTGGAGGTACGCTGGATGCCTGCACCAACATGATCGAGATGGCGTGGAAGCTCTTGCTTGGGGCGGATGGAAGTCGCTGTTGGCCGTAGCTGGGACAAGATTATGCCGACATTTGGAAGTGGTCGAATGGTACGGAGTGAGGTCGGGCTTGGAAGCGCAGCGGGCGGGCGGCTAGCTAGCTGGGAGACGTCGAGTGTCGGCCAGACTGTGTATAGTCGTTGTCGGGAACCGGGTGAGCGAGGGAGGAAGCTCCCCAGATGGCAATGATGGTTCGTCGTCGGCGGAGAAATCAAATCAAATCAAATATCAAATAATCAATAGTGGGCTCTGACCCACACAGGAGTTTTTCTCGTGGCCAGCGAGCGAGGAAGCAGCGGCTGCCGGCTGTGGAGACCCGTCGTCTGTGTCTGGGGCATCCGGCGGAGAGGGCGGAAGTGGGCGCATGATGATGATGATTGTCAGGGTCCATCAGCAGTTCTTGGAGAAAAGGCTCATCGGCATTGGTCGAGGTGACGCTGGTTGCAGATGAGGTAGGATGCCCTGTGCTGACGATTGAGAATGATGACGCCGACGCATCTGTGCTCTTTGTCATGGAGATTGGTTATTACTGCGAAACAGTCGCACAAAAAAAAGCTGTGGGCGTGAGATGTACATGTGTATTCCATTAATTGAAAGCTTTGCTTGCTGCAGCCCGCCAGCCAGCCAGCCAGCCAGCCACCAATGGGCCCTTTTATTTTTAAATGACCTTCCCATGGTGGCGGCTAATGTCCGGCAGCACTCTCTCTCTCGCTCTCTCTCTCTGTTTCAGAGTTGTAGATGAAGCGCCTGTAGCGAGAAGGTGCTTGGCCCGTGCGCCGTCTCACGTGGTGCATGTTGTTCCTTGTTCCAGCCAACGCTCAGCTTCACAGTGCCTCTAAGCTTGCTGAGCCGCCCGCCGCAGCTTTTTCTTGCCATTTCTCCATCCGCCAAGTCTTTCTGCTTCCACTGACTGCCCTGTTGACCGGCTTGAACTGGCCTGACTGGATGCGGCTCCTCTCGCGGAGTCCAACGAGACCTGGGGGAGGAGACCCGTGAAACCGTCTGGTCACCAATTCCTCGCACGCGCGGCTTTTTCACCGGCACGTTGCCCACACAAACACCCGTTTGCTCAGTACAGGGCGCTCATCCATTCTGCCAAGGCCGGTCAGTGAAGTGACCATTGAGCAGCGAGGAGCGAGGAGCGACTTCGGGATCCCGCCGGCTGGCACCAGCCGTCTTTTGCTCAACGCGCGCGGCCGGCGTCAAACAAGATCTCCGTCGCCATAGCCAAGCTGGAGAGCCAAGCAGAAGAGCCAAGCTGAAGAGCCAAGCTGAAGAGCCAAGCTGAAGAGCCAAGGGCCGGTCGCATCTGTCCAACCATCGTCTCTCGTTGGACATACATATAACAACCCCAGCCCCCAGCCGGCTGCGGAGTGCATGTAGCTCTCGGCGCGTGCCTTGCGCTCCTCCTCCTCGTCCTCCTCCTCGTCCTCCTCCTCGTCTCTTCATGATTCCGAGATGCCAAACCCTACCTCAGGCCAGCACGGCCGATCGGAAGAGGCTCAATGCTACAACTGCGGCCTCGTAGGCCATTGGGCTGTCGCTTGTCCTGAACCTACCAGGACAACTCCTGCGTAAGCAAAAGTTCAACCAATGACCTGCGGCCCGGCTTGCCAAGCATGTCACTAACATCATCATCTCAGAGGTCTTGCTGCTTGGAGGACTTCATCAAACCCGAGCCCATCACCTGTCAAGGGACCGGCCTGCAATCCGAACAAGCGCCCCAAGGGGCCCATCATCACCAAATACGCTCCTCCTCCATCCCAATATCCTCCCGGCATGGGCCATGTGCCGCCTCCGCCCCATGACCATCCTCATTCGCAACCACCACCTCCTCCGTCTTCGTCATATTCTGGCCAACCTCCCTCGTATCACTCATACGCTCCGCCGCCGCCGCCGCCTCCTCCTCCTGCTGCTGCTTATGCTGGTAGCTTCGCTCCTCCCCCCTATAGTTATCCTCATCCCCAATACTCACCTCCTCCTCCGCCTCTTCCTCCCCACGCCGCATCTCATTATGGCCTCCCTGGTTATAGGGGACCGCCTCCTGGACCTCTGCCTCCCCTGAATCCTCCTCCAGGAGGCCACTTTCCGCCTGGTAGAGGAGATGGACTAGACTACAGGCAGCAGCCTCACCGTAATCATGGCTTCTCACGCTCTCCGCCTCCGCCGCATACCTCACCTCCCGCAAGGTCAGCAAATTCGCAAAGAAGACCCGAGTCTCGGCCCAACTCAGGTCCTATCAAGCCTCCTACCTTACCTCCTAAGCCGCCAGCAGGAATCGTGTCGCATCCGCTCCCACCCAAACCCCCAAAAAGTCACGATCAAATGAATCAGCAGCAAGACCACAGGAACAGACGGAAGAATGACGGCCACAACAAAGGAAGAGGTCGAAGACAGTCTAATGATCACAATCACCGAAGATCGAATCATGGCCATTCCCGCAATGGCCAGCCTCCAGGTGCACTTGAGAATCGTCGCTCCAGCGGCTCGCGGCGTGGCCAGCGACAGAATCATGGGGGGTCGAATACGAAAAAGCAATCTACTGGCGCTTTCGGGACTACCGATAATTCAGGTATGGGGTCGAATGGACTAGACGGTGACAGAGGACCCTCAACCGACCAAGCAGCACCGCCTTCTATATCTTCAGCTGAAACAACGCACAAACTCGAAGGCGACCCAGCGCCAGACACAGTTAGCCCCATGCTGAACAGTAGCGAGACCTTTGCCAACGACAACACTACTTGCGATAAGGAAAATGGTTATGGGTCTAGAATGCCGAGGACTCATGTGACTACAGAAAACTTGGAAGAACCAGACCGGTCATCATCATGGGACTATCATGGCAGCAGTGGTAAGCACTCTTATGAACAGGACTACTGCTCTGTTCAACGGGAGATGAAGCGGCCAAGAGTCGAGGAATCTCCTCGGAGGGAGAGGGACAAATTCAAACTTGAGGATGGTGAAGAATGTCTCTGGGACGCAATCGACGTCCCTAGGGAGGCAGATAGAAGGCAACAGGCGGAAAGGGAGCGTGCAGGATCCAGGAGACGAGGTTCCGACGGATCTCGTGCTTCTCATCATTCGTCACCGCCCACCCAATCGTCCGATTTGAATTCTTTGGAAGCCGAGCTCCTGGGCCGCCCCGTGAAGCAGAAGTCGCCGGAAAGAGCGGGAAAATCGAGCATGCGGCATCGTGGAGAGCAACTGAACCGACTCAAACCAAAACGGCGGCGCGCAAACACAAACTCTGCTTACAGGTAGGTAATGCATCTTGGTTGCCCTACATGTGGGACGCACGGAGTGTATACTGACCACTTCCAGCCGCCGATGGTAGAAGCTGTACTACTCGAATGATTTGTCCAAGCACAGTAGAACATGTTGTCGGTCCTGGTGGCGACGCATCGATTGCCGCTGCCGTATTTACACTATTATTCTTATGACGACAATGACCAAGTGCATGATCTGGAGTTTTGATCGTTGAATTCGGCGCCATTCACGCTTGCGTTTTCGTTTGTTTTTACATCTTGTATGAATTTTCCTACCAATTCCGGCAAATCTCCTCACCAACGTAATAATTTCATTCAATGAACAAAATAACTCCCCCCACCACGTGCTTGTTCGCTAATGTGTCAGTAGACAAATGGACAAAAATCGAGGCTTCTCCCGCCACCGAAGTCGTGACCTTGACCCACTTTCACTTTTGAAAAAAAAAAAAAAAAGCATTCACACCATCTAGAGGGCAAGAAAGCACTACCTGTAGCAGCATTATCAAATTTCTTTCTTTCTTTCTTTCTTTTCTTTTCTTCTTTTCTTTTCTTCTTTTTGAAATTTTACCACAGTATCTGTCTAGGAGTGATCTGTTCCGTCTATATCCATCGAGTCCGTCTTACGTGCGGTTGATTTTCCGCGCTGGGGTTTGCAAAGGCAGACTCACCGAAGGGACATATTCAGTACCGCCGACCTTTGCCCTTGCCGGCCGTACGAGCCTGGTTGTTGATAGGGAAATCGGCAGGGGAAGATGACTGGCAAGGGGACGTTTGGCAACTTGGATGTTGGTGGTTGAGTCGTGTTTGAATTCAGGAAATTCATTCGCATGCGTCGGTTGGCGTCTGGCTTGCACGGCTGGGAGCCAGTCCTTGCCAACTAGCTACGGTCCGTCAATCTCCAAAGTTGCATTGGCAGAACAACTGTCAGATCGCATGTGACGGCGCATACAAAGTCCACTCCATATGTCTGCCACGATGCAATTGGCCAATCCGTATGCAACCATCAGTCTGCCTCGGGTCCCATGGCCCTATAACTGATGGAGAGAGCACGTGGGTAGCTCCATTGATGCCCGTAGATTGTGGCCATTACGCTCGATAAGTCCTTCAGCGCACCAGTTCCTTCCGGTCTTTCGTGCCGTTCCGAGAGGCACTGTCTTGAGCATAACCTTGGACGATTTGAAGGTGTCTGGGCATAAAACACCAAAGGCCCATGAGTACAAGATTGGCCTAAACACCGAACCTTCCCCGCCAGCATTATGATAGGGAGAGCGAGCTCTGATCCAGGAACATGTACATACACACATGGCACGCATCCCAGCACGACATCGTATGGATGAAGCAGTTGCAATTAAACCAACACAAATACGTGCCGCGAAAGCCCTACCCTCTATGCCCCCGTGCTAGTGGCACACGTTCAAGAGGCCGCGGAAATCAATGCGCAAAGAAATAGAATTACATGCCACGCTTCTGATTGAAGTACACTCCACAAACTGCCTTCCCAATACAATTTGGTGCGATGCCATCATGTAGACTCAGAGAGTGATTGTTAAGTGGTGAAGAAACAGGAGGAGTGGGCATAGGAGGGCTGCACATCAGGAGTGGACTGAAAAAAAAAAAAAAAAAAAAAAAAAAGGGAGAACTCATAACTTGGTACGAGGCCTAGTAGATTGTTCAGCCTGTCGTTGACAGCAGTCTTTGCTGAAGGGGGCAAATGGAACTGCTACCATTCCTAGACAATGAGATAGTCGAAGCCCAAGTCTCGGAGTTCTCGAAGCCAGTTGACAACTGAGCTGGTATTAGAATCTTGCATCTGCCATGTGGCTTTCAGCATTTCTATAGCTGTGAAAATGTAGCCCCATGGACAAATCTTCCAAATGGTAAACAGACGAGACAACGCCCAGGCCCGTTTGTCGGCGTCCCGCGTTTCTGCACCTGCCATAAACGTGGGCCACGAAGTTGCCTTGAAATATGGGTCCTGTTCATCAATCTCGCCAAGATGGCCAAGTATGTCCTCAACAACAAGGTTGGTATCAACGGGACGAACGGCTCGAACTAGCGGTAACGCCTGGAGGATATATAGACACACGGCTGAGCGATGCGCCGACGCAATGTGGATCCGGCTCTCGATATCTGAAACATTACGCCCTTCCCGAAGCTGCTCCGCCCAAGCGGGAATGTCGAAAGCGAGCGCTCGTTCAATTAGTGCCTGTGCCTGGCAAGCGACAGACAGGCTCCAGTCAGTGCCCGGGATCTCATACGATAATTGCGACGCGAGTAAGATGATGTGAAGAATCTCGGACGGACACGACAGATAACTGTTCGCCTCGACCCGCTTCATAACGGGCAGCAACTCAAAGGCATAACGAGAAATTCGGGACGCAATTGCCCCACTTGCAAGGGTTGAGCCTAAGATGTGATATCTGAGCAGATTTCATGTTTCAGTCAGCCCCGCCAGGTCTACGGGCAAGAAAGGGAAGACAAGGGAGAGAAAGAAAAAAAAAAAAAAGCGCAAGCCTTGGCCAGTAATTGACAGAGAAGTGTGATAAAGCATGACCTACATGAAGCAATCAGCAACGACACAATCGCGCAACATCGGGCTGCTGGCATGTCTTGAGGATCCGGGCGCCAGAAGTGCTAAAATGCCACTTGCCCCCTCCAGATGTGCCTGCCAACCTTTCCCGCTGACTCGATCTAGGTCGATTAGGTCAAACTTGACAAAGAAATGCATAGCTGCCAAAGCCACCTCACTGCCCGCGGGATCTAATGTATCGAGTACACGTCGGAGGTGGCCCATGGCCTTTTGTTTGGCCGTCAAGGCATCTATCAAAGCCTGCCTAGAAACAAGATGCTGCGAACGTAGCTGTGCCAGATACCCACCGGGGTCTGTTAGCTCAGAAGAAATCGCGATTCTAGGCTGAAACGAATTAGACCAATGGATTGCGGAGGTTGCAATGATAATCTGGAGAAGCAATGGGTGTTTGTTGGTCAACGGAATCAATTGTCGAAAAGGGTTACTGTCAAGTGAGTCTCTGGCAACCAGATCTTTGCAAACCTTATCAGCAACTAAAATACATGGCATTAGCATGCTGCAGGGTTACTATAAATGGAGCAAAGATGAAATAGAATGAGATTCATGGAAGCCATGCGACTGAATGTTCGTTTAAAGAGCCCAGATTCGAGGAAATTGCGAGTGGCAGCGCTATTTCCAGGGTTCTATAAAGAAAAAAAAAGTGGACAAAGTAGTGGCAGAGACGTCTGTATATGGGGGGAAAGAGGTAACATACAGTGGGCGAGATAGTATCTCGAACGTCCATCGAGATCCTGAAAGATAGGGTCCGTCAGGCTGCCTTGTGTCAAAAGCTCAGACTTGTCCCAGGTTAATGCAACTGAGTCTGGTGAGATATCATCGCCATGGCCACTGGCCTCCGTCTTGGTCGAGCTGGTGGCATCGTCGCCGGAGTTGGCACTGCGGAGGACGAGGGTTTGTTGGTGACCGAGTTCTCTTCGGTCAGGTTCTGGTTCATGAGTACGACTTGAAGGCAAAGTCTGTGGCAGATTCTGATAATTCAAAGGTTGGGTCCGGCTGTCAGATTTGGCGTCCAGCCATGCCGCGGTTGCATCTCCCTCCTCTTGTGGTCGGTGAAGTACGCTAGGTCCAACCTCAACTGCCAAAGCTTGAGGTTGAAATCGGCCTGGCTCATTCAAGCTCCGGCCGGAACCAGGATGCGGCCGCAAGACCCCATTAGAGTCGATAGTCTGGGTCCAGATAAAGACTTTTCCGTACCCAAGACACTCCTGCCCCGACAACGCGCATTTGTGGCATGATGGCCATGAACGATCACAGCGCAAGCGTCGACGGCGGCAGTTGTGACATGGCTTGGTGATGCTGTTGCTTGGCATCCGATGCAGCGGCCAGATGGCGCTTGGACAGGTTTTCCCGAAGCCCAGTATCGACCGTCTTCACGTCGGGAAAAGCCAAGTCAGCTCGAGTATAAGAGCTCCTCAGCGTCCTCAACTCGAGCGGGGAGAAGTGGCGATGGCTTGGCCGTGGAAGCGCCAGCCGGGTATAGCAATAGCACTAGCGAGATGAACAAAGCAGCGGAAGCCGCAAATCACTTTTTGGTAGAGAACATAACGTTGGACAGGCTGTCGAAAGCGGACACGCTGAGCAACAGAAGGTGAGAAGCTTGTGTCGCCGCTCAAATGCTTGTTAAGTGAACAGCTGGTCTGGGGATGAGAAGTAGTAATTCGAGTGGTGGGGGAGTCAGAAGCAGGCTCCCATGGAGGCTCCCAAGGTCAACGGACCACTCTCCTCCCCTCACCCCTCGAATTGTCCTACCCTGTGAAACACCTGCGAGCCTCCGCTTCGGGCAAGAGAGAAAGAAAAAAAAAAGAGGGAAAGACGGAAGGAGCTGACGAGACAGTGGTGGCAGGACCCGAACAATGGAATGGACTCTTCGGTCCGCGGGGGTCAATTTAGCCTGGCCCTCGTTGTCACCAACCGGAGTGTGCAAGGGGGGTCGGTTTAAATTGACCACCCATTGCCTGGCCCGACCAGTCAGAGACAACTTGTGAAGAGCTGGAGGACGGGTAAAGTCTTCCGGGTCAGACAGACTTGGACCTGCATCTTTACCTGATGGTGCTACGTGCATACCTAACCTACCTACTTGGGTAGGTGCAGCCCACTGTACCTAGGTAGGTACAACTGTACATAACTAGGTAGTGCACCGGACGAATCGCCGCGTCCCTTTTGCCTCTGCGCAACGGCCGCTCGTGCTCGGCCGTGGTTGGACCGTGGTTGTGTGGCTGAACAGTGAGTGTCGAGTAGCAGTACCCAACCCAACTGCACAGCATGTACAATGTACATTTTGACCCAGGAATCTCAAGCTAACGATCGTGCGACTCGAGGCAGCCAACGCTAGGTCCGTGAATTTGTCCACGTGCCGGCCCAAGAACGGCTGGCCCGCTATGACCGATGTGTAGCGCCTTTCCCGTAAAGCCAAGAAGCACGAGAGACGAATCAGATAGTTTGGCCGGCTTTTTCCGGCTAGCCGGCCAAGCAAGCTGGGTTCCAAGTACCTTAGATAAGCGATATCAACACAAACCCCGCCATCTGCTGCTTTTTCCCTCCACTTCTCTCCTGTTCTTTGTATCCGTCATTTTCCTGGTCGTGTAGCCTCCCCATTCTGCGGGGCTGGACCGTAGTCTAGATCTGGAGCTAGGGCTAGGGAAACCTCCATTGTTAGGAGCGGGCATTATGGGAGCTGTTCGTTTCCGCCCCAAGTGCCTAAACCTATCGACGGGCAATCGGGCCTCCGTCGTCTCTAGTTCTTCGCACCTCCCTGCGGCGTGGGCAATTCCGAACCTCTGTGACCTCTGTGATACCTGTTCTTTTGTGGAGCCTCGGGCACCATGACTTCAGCAAACAGCCAAACGAGGAAATATCTTACGTCAATCTTCGGTAAACGAAACGTTGTAGAGGACATAAACCGCCAGTAAGCTCATTCAGCTTCCCGTGATAAAGCCAACTTCTTTCCATGGGCAAGGTTCTCACGTACATCATTAAAGTGCCGTTACACCCCGCCAGTCCTGATTGGCCCGCTATCTTGATAAGAGGTTGTTTGTAACAATGATAGTCGACGATGATTGGGAGCAAAAAAATATTGACACCATTCTAATGTGACTGCAAAGTCTGATATGCCGTCATGCCATTGTTAGGTCCAATTGTGGGCGATGCACAAGGGACCAACAGCACACTGCTCATCGTGACTTGTGGTACAGAGTACTAGGTACTAGTCCCCCACGTGTGGGTACCCAGGTAGCTTTTTCCCGGCATTAGTTGCCGTGCAAAAGTTTGTAGTTACAAAATACTTTTTGCATTAACATGCTAATGCTCAGCAGCAATTTCTATCAGCAGTTACGACGATGAGGACCGTTGCTGTAACATGCGACAAGTCCAGTTGTCGCACTCGTATACTTTTAAATGAAGAATCTAAAACTGATTCATGATAAATGTGTGCTCATTAGAAAGAGACTATGCTTGTGGTGGTCCACGATAGCTACCCGCACAGGAGTAATCCGGAGCTACCTCAGTGGGGTCTGCAGGGGCAGAAGTGGGTCCAGGCAGCCTTACAGTGGGTCCAGGTAATTCCGAACATCCCAAGGTAAAGATCGACAAAACGCTTCAGTCAAAACAAACGACATACCTTTTGTAGAACGGAATGACTCCGTCCACGATGCCTTGAGCCGCTCAGAAACGGATTGGGAGTCCACACAAGAGAGTCATGGTTGATTAATCAACATTCTCCTAGTGTTAACTTGGGTTATCCATGTGCAACGTCTGCGTTGCGTGCTCTCTCAATTGGGGTATAATATAAGAGTCGAATCACCAGCACCGCTGCCAACTACGACAGCCAGCGGGGCGGCGCACCTATTATGTGGTAATATGATAGGGATCCAGGCAGGAGCTATTATTCAAGCACTTAGGTTTTCCTCCCTGCACTAGGGTTTTTCCCAGGTAATAAATATGTAGATGTACTAGCCTAGCCTAGCGTAATTAATGAGTTATTTTTTCCATGTCATCAATTTGTGCTAGGCACTGCGTCAGGTAAGACCAAGTTTAACACCGTGGGCTAATCGTACCAACTAGAGAACCATGGGATATCAATAAAAAAAAACCGTGCATCCAAACACAATGATCAAGCTTTCAGAATCGAAACCAAACCTGGGATCATGTTGCTTGATAGCACTATCTGATCGTTTTGTCTCTTCTCGGAGGGGCCAGCGTATATTAGTAATAACAATAGTTAAACACTGCAGACCAATTGTCAAGGGTCCTACAGTCATATATAACGGAGTGAAGACCGAGGAACCGTAAAGTCGCAGATAGATTGATGCTACGTAGCGGCTATTGCTTGAAGATGTCAACCCCTGGATTCTCGCTCTTGTCGGGCTCCTGTCCCTCATTTTGATCATCACATGTTAGTAATTTTGCAGAACTAGCCGGGAAAATAACGCGCTGTGTACAGCTTCAGCGTGTAACGATTTCTAAGGTTAATCAGAGGCCGCTCGTGGTCTGATCACACGAGAGGGGGCTATGGGTCACTGTAACTGCAGCCTTATCGTCCCTGAAGACACTCATTTTCGGACATCATCCTACCCAGAGAAACATTTGGTGTCAATGAGCCATTGTTGACAATATGACTTACCACCATAAATACTAATAAGGCGACGTCCCCACAAGAGCATCTAAAGCCCCGTTGGCTCAGTGGTAAAGCGTGTCACTAGTAATGACAAGATCACTGGTTCGATTCCAGTACGGGGCAGATGTTATTTTTGTCCGCCTGTTGAACCAGCTGGGCTAAAAAGCGATCGGGGGGCTTTTTTTTTTTTACCCCGCCCAAGTCTCCAAACAGCTCTTTTAGTGGTATTCGAACTGCTACAAGGATAAATATCATCTATATTCGTCTATTGGTCCTGACTTGTTTTCCTTCCACCTTTGCCCTGTCGAGGAATCATCATTTCCTCATCAAATCCATTTTTCGACTCATCGCATGTCACATGCAGGTCATCAGTTTCCTCACCAACCTCCATCCACTTCTCGCTCGTCTCGGGCACAGGGAAGAGCTTGCAAAGGCCCCAGTACGTGGCTGATGCAACAAGGAAGCCACAAAAGAAGTTCACGTTATACAAATACGTTGCTCCTCTTGGCACATCCCGGCCAATGGCTCCAAAGAAGCCAACCACGTTGATGAGAATGCCAGCGATGTAGGCGGCGTAACCTCGCCAATTGACGCCAAACACGTAATAATATGGCCCCGACTTCCTTGCATTGTACAACGCTCTGACGTTCAGGTAGCCTTTCCGTACAAGGTAGTAATCAGTAGACATGACGCCCGCAATGGAACTGAGGAATACGCTGTAGGCAGATAGGTAGGTCGTGAAGTTGTTGGCGCTGGTTAAGAGTTTGTATGGGCACATTGCTAATCCGACGGCAGCGCAGATGTACCCGCCACGTCGAATGTTGATGAAGCGAGGCAAGAGTGCAGTCATGTCGGTACCTGCTGAGATGGAGTTTGCGGAGATATTAGTGCCGAGTTGGGCAACGGCAAATGCCAGAGCGATAATGAACACGCCAAACCTTTGCGCCGAGCCACCGTCATCGATGAAGCGACCGAGTAAGTCGAGAGGGTTCCAGATGGGCTCATTGTAGATGACGCTGGAGGATGATGACACAAAAATGCCGATGATGGAGGTGAAGGCGAATCCGAGGGGAATGGCAAAGAGCTGGGACCAGAAGGCGTCTCTCGGCCTGCGGGCAAACCTTGTAAAGTCGCAGTCATTGATGATGAGCGTGGCGAAGTTGGCAATGGACGACATGACGCCTTTGACCATCTGCCAAGCCAAGCCACTGCCATGGACGGCGTTGGGCTTGTGGACAATTGGACCAGCACCTCCAGCACGAACAAGAGCCCATATTAGGAACGCAATGCCGGCTGGTGGGACGAAATAAGCCTTGACCGTGAAGAGATGGCGGATTTTTTGCACCGGGAACCAGATGGCCGGTAGAGAGCAGAACCAGAAAATGAAAAATGAGACGAAATCGGGAGTGCTGGATACTTGAGGAGCGAAATGTCCCGGCATGGTCTTTCGGTCCCAGGATTTCCAGATGGAACGAATCATCAAGTATACACAGTTTCCCCCGATGTAAGCCTGAACGCCATACCAAACACAGGCTACGACAAGAAAACTGAGGCGTTAGTCCTGTGTTGAGGAGAGGGAACCAAGATGAAAGAAAGCAAGAATCTTCCGGGAAAATGGCAGGCTTCTACGTACCCATAGCTGCTCTGTTGAAGACAGGCCAGAGAGAACCCCATATTCCGAACGAAGAACGAATTGCGACGGGAAAGCCGATATGGTATACGGCACCGATACGACCGTTCATGACGATGAAGACTGCCGCGAAGGAATAGCCGACCCAAATGCAGATCCAAGCCTGCCACCAAGAGAGTCCGCCAATAATCATAGACGACGAAATCATCCAGGTGTTGATGTTATAGGAGTCTGCTATCCAAAAGCCAACGTAATTCCACGCCCCCCATTGCCGGCGTTCTGGCTCGACCGGTATTAAGTCATGACTTGTGAGCTGTTTGATTGCAACGAGCATGCATATTAGGGACATCTAAATTCGGCTCATTGATGGAGCAGCGTACATACCATGAGTTGAGTTGGTGTCAGTCCCTCCTCAGACTCGATGGCAAGCCTGTCTGCTATGTTCTTGACCCTCTGGGCGATCGTCATGGTGTTGGAGACGCAGTCTGCGCTTATGACTGCAGGTATGTTGACAAGTCTCTAGCGGAATCCGAGATGAGCCAAGGGGGAAAAGGACGTACTGGAAGTGAGACAGGGCAAGAAAATCGCCGTGTGGGCTACGCTTCTTCCACCAGGCTGTTCTGTCACTCAATTTCGTCACTTGGTGTCGAATCTCAACGCGAATAGGTCAAGCCTTTTAGAATGGGATCACATGTAGAATTTGGAAACTGGTCAGGATCTTAGCACGATGGGGGACTCAGCAACGCATATGAAGTCTTTTTTATTCAATGAGGGAAAGCCAGACGCTTTTATCAGCAATGAACAGAACATCAGCGAAGCTGATAGTATGCCAATCCCGGGAAGTGGTTGTCTCTTATCAACAGGGCAATTTTTTGTGTGGATTTCTAGCCTATCTTGGCCAAGTGCTATCTAAAGTAAGGATGGATGTGAGTGATGGAGGATGACGATAGTGATGAGTAAGTTGTGTGGGGAAGGTGCATTATCGTGGTTTATCTTTTCTCAGCACGCCACAGCGCGTCTCTGGACTGGGTAATTGCCTTTATCCAGGGCTGACTGAGAGGTTTACATGTCCTGCTGTACTCCGTACACGGAGGAACGAAGTCATCCGGTTTTCATCAAGCCCTCTTTGCCAATCACCTACCGGAGCAGTATGGCTTCCTGCATCCCATCCCAGCAACCCAGGGTACCTAACGTCGTGCTGCATCTTATCGGACGGATGGATTGCAGAGTGGATCGTGCACGTTAATAAAAACCTCGCAGCCGGAACTTATCACAGCAAGCAACTGATAGCGTAACCTGTATCTCAGACGACCCCGCGTTTTCGGCGACTTTTTCTTTTTTCAGTTTTGACGGCCGACGGAGGCTGTTGGATTTGTGGCATTACTCAAGCCCGCGCCAAATCGCCCATTGGATGGCGGCGAGTCAGCGGCGACTGTTTGTTGGATCTCAAAAGTAAGCTGACGACGTCCACGTACAATCTAGGAGGCGGCTGTGGCGTCAAACGTCAAACGTCAAACACCGTTGGGAGTAGTAGCGACGCTACTGGTGACATGCGAGGGAAAAGACGACGTAGCAGGAGGGCGGGAACTGGTCAAGACACGCCGCTCCGGCCAGCCAGCAATTGCAGATTGCAGAATATGCAATGATCTGGCCCTAGCCAATCAAGTTCAAGTCATGGCTACCGTGACCTGCTAAGAAAGCTGATGCTTTGCTCCGTCCTCGGCTCAGACACCTCTTGCTTCTTCACCACTTCTGCCGGCTCACTCCCTCACTCCCTCCCTCTGCGACCTGCTTGCATTTTGCAATTGAGCCTGGTCGAGCCACTGGACATGGACATGGGTACAAATTGTCGATTAGGTCCCTCCTGTCGGATGCCATACCTACATACAGACTGTAATGCACTCTGCTATTGAGGATTAGCAGCAGTGGGAAAGAAGTCTAGCCAAGTACCCAATCCGCGCCCCCGTCGTCCCCTCATTTGGACCCACTCACGACTTCACCAGTGAGTACCTGAGTACCTAGGTACGTAGGTACCTAGAGAACTAAGCCCTTCGACAAGTGGACCCCTGTCGACTGTCGAATGAGCACCAAGATAGCCCCGCGCTCGACGTAATTTTGGTATTTTTCAAAAGTGGACGGAGTAGCCATCAGCCATCCACCGCTTCGTCCGAGGAGAGGAATAAAGCCGCTGTTGGTTGCTTCTTGCTATTAAGCAACGACAGAGATTGCTTGATTCCGACGAGCAGCTGGCCACGGCTTTTATTTGCCTTACCACTTTGACCCCAAGGTTCACGCTTCCAACCTCCCTTACATTCACCCACCCACCGCCTTGATCGACAAGGCAGTCGAAACGGGCTTCATCATCCTTGACAACGAAACGCGACCAAGATGGAGGACCAGCTCGTCCAACTCCTCGCCAACACGCAGCTGTCCGAGCAGGGACCACGTCAGCAGGCAGAACTCGAGCTTAAGCGTGCGCAAACGAACCCTGCATATCCTGTGTCTCTGGCAAAGATTGCCTCCCATACCTCGGTCACCACTGCGATCCGCCAGTCCGCCCTCGCCTCGCTCAGGCATTTCATCGAGAATAACTGGGGAGTTGGGGACCAGGATGACGAGCCTATCATCCCCATCGCCAATGAGACAAGATCCTTTCTGCGGCAAGCGATGCTCGACCTGGCTCTCAGCCAAGAAGAAGACCGCAAGGTCAAAATTGCAGCCAGGTAACATCTGCTCCAGCGACTAGCCCAGGGACCTTGTCGGCCGAAACAGTCTCTATAGAGCCTCGATATACGTATTAACCACCGTCTGTAGTTACGCGGTCGGCAAGATTGCTATTCATGACTTTCCAGAGCAATGGCCCAGCTTACTACCCACCATCCTCAACACCATTCCATCCGGCACCGATACACAGCTCCACGGAGCTCTGAGAGTACTGGGCGACTTGGTAGACGAAAGCTTGACCCAAGATCAGTTCTTCTCCATGGCCAGAGATATTGCCAAGACATTGACCGAAGTCGCTCTCAACGAGAATCGCAAGCCCATGCTTCGAGCCTTGGCCATCTCCGTCTTTCGATCTTGCTTCGATTTGATGAACATGGTCAAGGATGATCACGCAACCGAGGTCAAGGCGTTTGCTGAGGAGCTTCTCGCGCAATGGAATCCGTTTTTTACCAGTGTTCTGAAAGGTCGCCTGCCCGAGGCTGACTTGAGCACTGGTAGTCAGCCCGACACCTGGAACCACATGATTGCCCTCAAGCTCCAAGTAGTCAAGACCTTGTTGCGCATTCGTAAAGTCTTTCCTAATCTTCTGCTCCCTCAGAGTGCAATCTTCTTTAGCACTGTATGGGAAGAGCTAAACATATTACAAGCCTCGCACGAGGCCCTCTACATCAAGTCTAACGCTCAAGGTCGCTTAGAGGACTCGGATAACCTGCCATACACTCTGGATTTCCTTGTGCTGGAGGAGCTCGACTTTCTGAACCAGTGCTTCAGGTCTCCCCCAGTAAAAGCGGAGCTAGACGGACAGCTGCAGGCCCATGCATCCGCTCAGGATGTCCCTTGGATGGCAGAGATCATGAGGATGCTGGTCAGTTATGCCCGAGTCACCCGGGAAGAGGAAGAGCTGTGGGACATTGATTGCTCTTTGTATCTGGCAGAAGAAACCTCGGTCACTGCAAACTACACTGCCCGAACCGCTGCGGGAGACTTGCTGATCAAACTCGGAGAATGGTTCAGCGACAAAGCCGTCGATGGTCTCTTCGGCTTCACAAAGGCCCTCTTCCCTGGCGACGCTTCCGTATGGCGTAGTCAAGAATCTGCGCTGTTCCTCTTCACCATGCTTCTCAGCGACTTTCAAGATTTGAACAAGACGATTCCTGATGCTGTGGCTAGCGCTTATCTTGAACTTGTCGATTCCACAATCAACAAACCTGACGAGCCTATCCTCCGTGCCCGTGGTTATATTGTGGCTGGTGTCATTGGTCGTTCCTTTCAAACCCCCCCTGCCTTGCTGGACCGCATGATTCACGCAATTACGAACGAGGAGTCTGAAATAGTGCAAGTTGCATGTGTCAAGGCCATCGAGGGGCTGGTCAACTCGGGCCGGGTGGGCTCTGACCGACAGGTTCCCATCATTACGGCAGTGCAGGCTTACATGAACGGCAAGGATCCCGGTGAAATGGAAGAGGCAGATGAGCTTCTTGTTGTTCTCGCCGAGACTTTGCGGGCAGCCATTGGCATGGACACGAAGATCGCTCTTCGCGAAGACATGCAGTCTACTGACTTATTATTCATGCTTGCCAAGCTGGGTGCCAGCAACTTCCAGGTGACCATGCTCATTTCGGAGGCCTTTGAGGAAATCGTGGGCAGTCTCTCCGATACAGCCTCGTTCAACATCCTTTGCGCTCGTACCTTGCCAACATTGACCGGAGCCTTCGACGTGGCTAGCGTGACCGAAGATGATCCCCTTATCACTGTTGCGACCGAGCTGCTCGATGTGCTTGCCGAGCATGGCTCTGAGCCTCTCCCAGAGGGATTCGTTGCCGCTGTCTTCCCGAAGCTGAATCGTCTTTTGATGGAGTCGACTGAAGGAGAGGTTCTCCGCCCTGGCTCTGAGACGGTCAAATGGATTCTCTCGCATGACCACCAACAGGTGTTCAACTGGCAGGATTCCAACGGCCGTTCTGGTCTTGAGGTCTGCCTTCACATCATTGACCGCTTGCTCAGCCCGTCCATCGAGGACAACTCTGCATCCGAAGTTGGTGGGCTGGCCGCCGAGCTGGTAGAGAAAGCTGGCCAAGAGCGGCTCGGACCCTTCCTTCCTCAACTCCTCCAGGCTGTAGCGAATCGGCTTGCGTCTGCCCAGGCTGCAGCTTTCATCCAGTCATTGATTCTAATATTCGCCCGCCTCTCCCTCCATGGCGCTCAGGATGTCGTTGAGTTTCTGAGCCAGATTCAGATCAACGGAGAGAGTGGCTTACAAGTTGTCCTCGCTAAGTGGCTGGAGAATTCTGTCAGTTTTGCGGGATACGATGAAATCAGGCAAAAGTAAGTCGCGTCACAGGGGGGCTACAATGAAAGTGCCCTGTTTTTTTTGAAGCCGGTCATTTGATCTGACTTTTTACATTCCTCCTCAGTGTGATTGCATTGTCCAAGCTTTACGGGCTGAATGACCCCCGTCTAGCTCAAATCCAAGTCAAGGGCGATCTGGTAGTCGGCGCCGACGACGGCAAGGTTAAAACACGCTCACGGGCAAAACAGAGTGAGTACCCTGGCCATGTCGGTGAGAGAGCCCAAGTTTAGAAAAAGCACACTAACACGCAGCGACACCGCCAAGATCCCGATCAATACACGATTATCCCGGCCCCGCTCAAAATCATCAAAGTGCTGATCGAGGAGCTCGCTTCGGCTTCGGGGGCAGGCGCAGCCGCCAGTGCAGCGGCCGCGGCCATGGCTGCAGCCGACTTTGACGAGGACAACGACGAGGACGATTGGGAAGACGACGAGGAGACGCTCGACCTCAGCCTGGCGGCTACCAAGGCTGACCTGATGTCCTTCATGGAAGGTGGACCCGCTCGCCGTGCCGACGACGAGACTCACGCCTACCTGACCGATTTTTTCGTCCGCTGCGGCCGCGAGAACGCAGCCAACTTCCAGAACTGGTACGGCATGCTCTCCGAGGACGAGAAGGCCAAGCTCAATCAACTTGCGGCCGAAGCGACCGCTTAGTAAGATGGTCTTCTCGGCCATCCACCCGAGATACGCACTTTGTAAATAGGAAGAAGAACAGTCCGCCTTAATACCACGCAGCATTTTCAGGATGGGATCGCCAGACTGGAGAGACAGGACGCATAGGCCTGCTCGATGACATACAGAGACGAAGGATGGACGGATGAATATGCATATAAACGGAGGGCATTACATACTATTTCCCCTCTGCCAACTGCCATGGGGGCCATGATGAATCACCTGATGATGATGATGTGCTGAACTAATGTGTTGACTACCTACTGTGGGAGTGTGAAGGCCCAGAACGAGAAGTCTAGTGGTACGGGTGACAAGTCATTTTTCTCATGCCAGTCGTAAACTACATGTTTCAAATTCGTCATGCTCGTCTCCCCTTCCAAGCCAGAAAGAGCAAACGATGCACGTGTTCCCCAGCAGAAGCAAATCAACTATATGATAAATGTCCCGCCGAAGCCCCCCCCTCTCCCACTGCCTGGCCCAGGGAACCTGGGTTGTCCGCCGGGGCCGAGAGGATCCCATCGCGCCCCGGGCGGTGCTTGGAGATCGTAGCCCTGGCCGCCATCTCCTCCGCCGGCCTGGTCTGTAAACAGCGGATCATCAAAGGTGGGATGCATGCCCGAGGGTCCTCCCGGATGAGGCAGGCCGCCCCCGATGAACGAGGGATGGAGAGGATCGTGAGGCCCTAGCCCGGGGGGATTCAGGTCGTCGTGGCCGATGTTGTAGGGATGCCGGCCTCCTGGCATGGAGGGTGCTCCGCGAGGGGGCCGGTTGAGCTCGTACTCGTCCTCGAAACCGGGAGGAGGGAAGTCGCCCACGGGAGCGCCAGGCCACGGACGAGCCAGGTCGGCGAGAGGCGGGGGGAAGTGGTACGACGGCACGTTGGGATTGGGCTCGCCTGGAAACGGGCGATCTCGACCCTGCGCTTCCTGGGCCCTCCTCTCGGACCAGGCCGTCTCCTCCGCCTCGGCCATCTCCTCGTACCCTTCAATCTGAAGCTTCGGGATGAGCTTCTGGACGATCTTTGTCTGCAAATCACGCAGAACACCTGGGAACATTTTGGGGAATCTCAGCTTCGCCGCGGCACACAAGAAGAACGTACAACAGACGGGGGACAAACTCACCAGTCACGACGTCCTCGGACACAAAGGCCTTCAAAAGCCTCTCCGCCAGATCACTACGGTCTTCGTGGCCGTCCTTGAAAGTAATCCGGACGGGCAAGCCACTCGACTGCACGACATCCCGAATGGTGCGCTCAAACCGGTGAATCCTGTCGTCCCCGATAGCCAGGCCGCGGACCTCAACCTTGCTCCCCAGGCGGTCCACGCGGATGAGGAACTGCATAGACGACTGCTTGTGCTTGTACACGAACCCGATCGAGCTGGGACCCCTGTTCCAGCGCGGGGGCAGCCTCGGCGCAAGTCTCTCGCACTCGGCTGCGACCCGGTCAGAGCGCTCGACAAAACTCCAGCTAGGCTTGGATGGGGGCGGTGAAGAAACTCACCAAGGGGCTCGTCCTCGCTGAAGCCGCAGAGGCGGAACGACAGGGCGGCGAGGCCGGCGTGGACCAGCAGCGCGATGAGCTCGAGCGAGCTGGCTAGGTCGGGGGTGTCGTCGTCTGGAGGGTGGGCGGGCAGCGCGTTGGCCATGCCTTGCACCACGGCGGTCACGCACAGGGGCGAGGTCATGGCGGTGGAATGTGTAGATGGATGCTTGAGTTTAGCTCGGTCTTGGAGTTATGTGGCGATGGAAGCTGTAGTCGAAGCGTATGACGTTGAAGGTGGAGGTGGAGGTGGAGGTGGAGAGTGGAGGTGGAGAGTGGGGTTGCTGCACTGTTGTCCTGTGCGTGCTCCTGCCTTTCGACGCGTCGCTGACGCAATCCCTTGGAGTTGAGTGCGCGAAGGCAACAACTGGGCCACTTATCAGCCAGTAGGCCAATCAGGATAAAGAAAGATGAGAGATACTCTAAGTTATGTATAAATCTCACCAAGATAAAAGTACCAGCTACACAGAGTGGTACATCGCATGCTAGATTAGCTGTAGGTGTTTGGGAGTACCGGAAGTATCGAGGTTTGGTGGGTCCCGTGACCTGGGTGTGGGATGGCCCTGCCGTCCGGCCTGGCCTGGCCTTGCTTATCTCAGCCCTACGAGCGGAGGCCCTAAACTGGGAACTGCGGAACTTGGTGGATGACAAGGCTAGGGTGGCGCCAGATTCAGCCTGCTGTCATCAAGTTGAGCCGGCCGGCCACTCGCATTCTTTCCACCCGTCACATCACGTGACCCCCCGTCCATGTTGCCTGCCCAGCCCAGCGGAACATTAAAATGCACAAAAGCCACCTGCAAAGCCACCTGCAAAGCCACCTGCACCCCACAACGCCAGCCGTTCACTGACATGGACGCTCAACTCACTCACCTTCTCGTCTTCTCGTCTTCGCATCTTCGCATCTTCTCCTCGCGTCAAAAATCAATCCCGTCCTCCCACCTCCAACGAGCATGGGCCAAGCCCGAGACCCAGCCAGGCCCCAATCTGCAAGCACTGCTGGCTCCAACCTCGCATCCTCACAGGCCTCCTTCCTGCTATCGGCCTTTACCAGCTTCCTCACCATTGCTCTCCATTCCATTCTCTACCACCGCAAACTCTACCCCGACACGACCTTCCTCACGGCCCGCGCCTACAACCTGCCTGTCCACCAGTCGAGACACCCCGGCGTCTGCACGTGGATCCGGGATGCCGTCGCCGCCGCCGCCCAGCAAATTCGCTCCGGCGCAGCACGCCAGATTTGCCTCGTTGTCCACGCGCCCCGTACTCTGCATGTGGTAGAGCGGTGGATCTTTGACCTGCAGTCCTTCCCTGCTTCATGGCGCGCCGACACGGACTGGCAGTCCGTCAGGCATCATCTGACAAGCCATGTGAATCGCGACGCAGCACCGGGCGAGGACACTCTCAACCCGGCCGATGTTCACGAGGCTCTGAGAGGAGCTCTGGCTAGGCTTTGTGATGCAGGACAAGGTCGACCTTCCCTGCCCGAGGGCTGTACCTTTACGCTTGGCGTTGAATTGCATGACCAGGCCCAAGCACCTATTCGTGTAAGTCAAGACCCCTGAAACAGAGAATCTCTTGTTGAAGCTCCTTCCGTTTGGGAAGCCCCGTCTAGATTTCTGCTTCCTTCGCGCATGGAACAACGCACTTCAATAGCCCTCGTTGATCCGCAGTATCGAGGGGCTCCGCTGACAATCCCGTCCACGCCCACAGCACCCTCAAGCTTGGATTCCAGCCCAGCCTAGTCTCCAAACACCTGCCGCAAACAGATCCGAACTCGGCCGAGCTTTGCCAGCATCATCAATCACGCCCATAAGATCAGTTCAGGCAGGACCGCTCTTCTTCGAGTGCTGGGTTGAGCAGGCCAAGGTCGATGCTGCGCCTCAGGTTCACCAAGCTCCGAAGCCGGTCCCAAGCTTCACATCATCCATATTTGAAAGTTCGGGACCAGCGGATTTGAAGTCTTGATCATGTTTATTCTGCTCATAGCTCGTAATGGCCTCTCGATGCCCGCTTTCGTTCAGTTCAAATCCTCGGTAGCCGCCATAGCCTCTCTCCTTCCCATCCACTTTCCTGTAGATGTAGTGGTAGTAGTAGTAGTAGTAGTAGTAGTATACAACTGATGTACAATATGCTCTCTTCCAAAATTAACGCCTCCTCATCTTCGGCATTTCAAGCCCAGCCTGCCCGCAAGTCTCTTCAGAAGCAAGGACACTTACTCTGCTCCTCTCAGCATTGCTCTCAGGCCGACAACTTCCCTCTTTAGCCGGGCATTTTCCCTCTTCATGCGTGCCGTCTCCTCAGACTGCTCCTTCAACTTGCTCACCAATTCATCCTTGTCTTCCTTGGCCTTACCCCTCACTGCCTTGACTATCCTGCCTAGTTCACCATTAAATCTTTCGTAAAGCAGCTCGTTTTCTGCCACCACCTCCTTGTGAAGCTGGTCAATAGCCCGCACTTTTGCTTCCGCGCTCTTCAACGTAATGTCGAGTTCGCGTTGCGTCGTGTCTTGTTTTCCGTGCAATTCTCGCATCATCAACCGGATCTTGTCCTCCAATTCCTTCAGAGATGCCGCAAAACTCGTCATCTCCATGGCTTGAGAGCTTGCTGATCTGGCTTGGTGCACACGCGCCATCTCTTCACCAATATTGGATAGCTCTGTCTGCAGTGATGCATCGACTTCACGAGCAACTTGTCTCTCCGACTCCAGCCGCTCCCTAAGCTTGTGAGAGGGATGGAGGCGTAGACGCTGAGCATTGGACCGCGTAGGGCTGCCGGGTTGGGTGGCTGTTTCGGCCGCGCTCGATGCACATTTGGTCGGCCTGAGAGTGGGAATGGCCGATGTTGATAGACCCCTCGAATGCCCCGCAATATTGGCGGGTGATCCAGCTACCTTGCTGTTGCTGATGCCAGCCGTTGAAGCGGGGGGAGCAGTGGTAGTAGCAGTTGAGGCCGGAGAACCGAGTAACGTTTTTGGCGATCCTCCCCCCAAGTTCTCTTTCTCCTTTTCTTTCTGCCTGGAGTTACGCAGGGCTCCTGCGACTTTTGGACTCAGCGGGATCTTGGAAGCAGGCGCTGGCTTTGGATTCGCGGGTGTGGTGTTGACTTTGCCCGACGTGGGTTTGGTGGCTTGCAATGGCTGGAATGGCTCGTCGTCATCTAGCGTGGCGGCTGCCATCAAGCTCTTCAGATCAGACAGCGAGCTGCGTCGTTGCTTCTTCAGGTTCTTGGACGGCACACGGTCGACACTCGACGGTTCCACGATGGAGCCCAGTGGGAAGTCCATACGGTGCGAACTAGGTGGCCGCCCCGTTGTCTCATCAAACGCACCAGCCAGGCCAGGCCTGTCCCGGGACATAGCACGCTGGTGCCGTCTTTTCGGAAGGCTGTTGTCGTCTATAGACCGAACCCTGTCCAATGTCCCGCGTGTCAAGCTCGAAGTGTCGCCCGTAGCGGGATTTCGGTGCTTGCTTAATGAGCGCCAGACAGACGGCCTTTCATCTCTTGAACCTTGACGAAGCAGGGCGTCGATCCCAAATTTGCGTCGCAGTGAGGACGTATTTGAAGTAAGAGACCCGGTGTGAGACTTGCCGTTGCGAAAGCTCGTTGCAGTCGACTCGGAACCTGAGGCTGCAGGATTGGAGTTCTGACTTCCACCATGGTCGTCAAACATCCGGTCACAATCCTCGACGAGCCTGTCCAAAAGATTAATATAGTTATGCGCATCGCCCTCGGTGACAAGAAGCTCGGCAAAGGCCAAGGTCAAGGCGCCCCTGTCACTATCATTTCCACAGCCGTCCAACAGATCGGCCAAGAGCTTGATGAGAGCAACGAAAGCCCGTTGATTTTGAGGCGCCATCTCCTTGAACAAGAAATTGACAAAGTCAGCAAAATCGCCAGTCACCTTCTTGTTCGCCCTGTCCAGCAGAGCGTTCAAGGCTTGCATTGTCATGACTGGACCGATCTGACCTGCCCAAGCAATGCGCAGAAACTTTTCGAATGCCACGAATATGACTTCTGCGCCTGTATCAGCGGCAACTTCGTATTCAAAAGGAGCCTCAATCAGTCTGTTGTATACGTCATTGACACATAGTTCATC
Organism: Balansia obtecta B249; assembly: GCA_000709145.1. Classification (NCBI taxonomy): domain Eukaryota; kingdom Fungi; phylum Ascomycota; class Sordariomycetes; order Hypocreales; family Clavicipitaceae; genus Balansia; species Balansia obtecta. Next base: position 28,704 of record JFZS01000073.1, read on the forward strand.
AGCTAGTGACCGATTGAGGAGTAATCGGGCGATAATGGCGCCCTTGCGAGATTGGAGAGCTGCCACGAAGCCAACAAAGGTTTGCTCGAGCCGCAGCAAAGGATTTTCTGGTCTTCCATCCGCTGTGTTTGGTCGACTGTCTTTTCCCCTGATTGAGCCAAACATGGAATGAAAGCTATTAGTCCTGTGCAATGAAGCTTGTCGTTGGGGCTTGGTGCCCGACACAACGACGTCTGAGGAGGCAGCATTTGAGCCACTACCCCAAAGACTCGACAACAGTTTGACCGGAGAGGCTGCTAGGAACGACCGAGTCTTTTCACCCCTGCTCGCCGACAAAGTAAGCCCACGTAGAATTTTTGTGTAGTATGACACCATAGGTGCTGTCAAGTGCGCATTGCTAGCATTGAACTGGGTGCTGAGGAGCTGTATGACTGCAAACAAACGCATTAGTGTATTCTGATCTATTTCCAAGTCAAAAATGGCGAAAGTAGGTACTTACGTCGGCGAGACAAGGAAGGTAGAAAGTCCTCCAAGTCAACATCATCGTGAAACTGTCTGCCATTCAACCCGACTGTCAACATCGAGATCTTTTTCAACTCATTGCTCGTCACGTTAGCAACAATTTCGACTCCGTAGTGACCGATGGGTGCCCCTTTTGTGCCTTTTTCGTGGTCAACTACAACACGGATGGGTGCAGGCTCCCTCCGACCATCCACAAGTTGATGTGCACCTTCTTGGAATACTGCCACATGAAGTCCCAGATTGTTATCCTGCAGACGTACTGAGCGCAGTGTCCAACATGGATTCTCTCTTTCCGATTCCGGGAACCTGGCTTCGATTCGTGCCTTCACCACGTCCTCGCACCACTTGCCAGACCTTCCCTCAAAGGCTTCTTGGAGAAGAAAGCAACGCACGGTCGGTGCTTTGCTTGTCTTGTACTGCCCCAATTGCACGTCTTTCACATCCTTTGTGGAGGTCATCCAGATTAGAGAACCGTCGGCCGACTCGGTGAAACGCACATCAGTAAGGCTATGCCAGCCTGTGAAGACGAATTTGTATGAGGAAGGACCACCGGCAGCGTTGGTCATGGACATGAGCAGCTCTGCTGCGGAGGGCTTATCGATTTCTCTAAGCAAGTCACGACCTGTCATGGTGGAACTGGTCCTTCTCAGGATTACTACACAATCAGAGAACAGAAGAAGAAGCCCAGAGTTGTCGAGCTCACCGGCTCCTTGCAGAGAGGCAAGCTCGACGAAATCAGCAGCAACAATGAGACGACCCTCGGGCTCCAGGTCCCCAGGCCATGATTCAATCGTATTTCGCAGTCTGTTGGCAACATGGGGCTGGTCGGGCAAAGGGTCGTCCATGGAACAAATGTTGGTGATGATATCTCTGGCTTTGAGCATGGGCTGCAGGGCTGGATGAGTAATTGGTAAGCAGCCGATGATCTGATCGATGAAGAGACTATAACGAGGAAGTCTTTGCACAGGCTCGATCAGTATTGACCGGACAGTCTGCTCTCCTGATTGCATCACACGCTGCCTGAAACTGGACTGTTGATTGAGAAAGGAGTTCAAGAGGGTGGGAAAGTGTTGGCTAGCCTTGATGTAGTCCTGATAGCTTCGCGTGAACTTGGGAAACCATTCGTGAAATAACCTAGCCATATTCAACGCTCCGGTAGGATCTTTGGATCGAGCAGAGCCCGGCCCCTTCATGTTGCTCAAGGTTGCAGATGTCTTCTCCATGTCTTCAAGTGCCTCGTCTTCTGACTCGTCCATGACCCTCCGAAGCTGTTCTACGAACGCCGAGTTGAGCTGTAGTATCTGATCTGCTGAACGGGGAAACAATCGCTCCAACTCCTCCTCGGATGGGCTGAGGCTCACCTCCGGTCGGGCCTTTGCACTGTCTCGAAAATCTCTGGCGACTTTGTGAACCAATTCTCGGAGCTTCATGACGTATCTCTCTTCCGTGTCAACCAATTCTGCCAATTTCAGCCGCAGCTCATACTTTTGATCTCTTGTGAACGTTCTTCCTCGGTTGACTGACGTGGGTTTGGACGGTGCGCGACGCAGCTTGCTTGTCGGCAAGAAGACAGGCTCACCAAACAGCTTGATAAGTGGTGTATATCCTCCATACTGTCTCAAGGTCGGATCCAGAATGTCGTCCTCGTCGTCCGGTACATCTTCATAGTCTGTCGGCTGAAGTGGCACGATAGCGCCGGGAGGCAGAACGAGGTCAATGTCTACATTGTTGACGTGTTGGGTCTGCAACACGTCATGCAGAGAGGCAATGACCTCTGCGGAGTTGTCGCTCTTGACCATGGATGCGACGAGCTCAGCTGCATGCTGCTCTCCAAATAATGTCGCTGCACTACCGGGGCGCTTTCCCCTGGTTGGGTACAGAGATTTGAGGTAGAGTTTGACGCCATCGGGGAGTTCTGAAAAGTATTTGAACAGGCCGAATGCTAGGCCACGATAGACTTCGTCGACCTGGATCTCGCGAGGCAAATGGTTGACGACAGAGTAGAATGGAGAGCTCGGAGAGACAGGTATGCGGGGGAAAGACTGGAAGCCGGCAGGCGAGAAGACGTGTACTTGGATGCGAGAGCTGTTGAGGGTATAGTTGGCAGTCGTTGACGGGCCATGGAAGATGAGGACGGGGAGGTGGCCAAGCAGCGGATCAGAGGCGTGATAGAGAGAGAGGGTGTCGGGCGAGAGCGCCAGGTCGTCCGTGACACGCACCATGGTCACGTCAATGGGCCGCACTCATGGCCCTCGGCTCGAATATGTATGCACAGCGTCTCGAGCGCTCGGGGAAATATTCCCTGGACGGTCGGCAGGCTCGCCACACAGAGGATCAAGCAGGCGGGTTGAGTGAGGTCGTGTTGATCGAGATCCAAAGACAACGATAGCGGCGATACGGTGGGACGACGAGTGGGACGACGACGAGTGGGCCAACTATTGGATGATAGAAGATGGGGGACGAGGAAGAAGCAGTGCGGAAAACCCTAGTCTCTGGCCATGTCTTGTCTTGGCATGCAAGTGGTGGTAATTGGATAATAGAATGCTCCGTATGCTATGCGTGTGGAAAGAAGATGATGATGGTGATGGCGGTGATGGTACTTGGTACTTGGTACTTGGTACTTGGTATTTGGTACAGCCAGCAACGAGGCGGGTGAAGGGTAAAGACAAAGAAAGCAAAAGACAAAGAATACGCAAACACGGCACCCGAGGATAGGATGCGACTGATATGACTGCGAAATCCGCCAGCAGCAAACAAGGCCCAGCAGCAGCGACGAAGGATCGACCCGAGCAGCTGGTGTCTTGGCCTTTGCGCTCGTGTTACTTACTACATCTGCGACAAAGATAAGCGATGAGCAGACTTGCAGGCCTTCATGTACAGACTACTGACGCGGGCAAGACGCGTCTAGAAGAAAAAAAAAAAATTGAAGCGCCCTAGCATAAACAATGCCCGTGGCGCCACAGATGAGGCTTGGCGGTGCATTGCAGCATTGCATTGGCTTGTTGCTGCACCGCCATGGGCGGCTGACTCACCCGAGTGCTCACTCAAGACACGCCCAGAGTGCCCGCCATGACCGATGACGTCATGCCTCTTACTCATTGATGCCGTGCCTTCCTGAGATTCGGATTCAACAAATTTCGCCATGTCAAGCCAGAATCAAGGCATCAAACTCCTTCACAATCCCGGCGAATCAGGCTATCGTCTCCTGGAGCTGCCGCCCGACCTGGCGAGTCTTCTTGAGTCCGAGACAGCCCCCGTGTCCGTCTTCTCTTCCTATCCATGCTTTCCTTTCCACAATGCACTTCTTCGCCTTCATGCCTTCTCTAACGTGCCGCGGACAGGCTCACTCTGGAATCCTCGGACAATACAGCTGTCCTGCGCACTCCAGACAAGGCATATAACCTGCGCCAAAAGAACACATCGAATGCCCTCTTCTTGTTGTCGCCGGTTCAGGTGCCTGATGCCGTAGAGCCACAAATCGCCATAATTTCCACCATGCAGGAGACGGTTGAGTTGGACCCGGTACCTGAGCATCCCGTTCGAGCGGATAAGCTTTCGGACACGGGGAGTAGGGGCAAGTGGCATGAAAGATTCGGCAAAGGGCGCTGAGCTGCGCCTCCATTCTCTGTATATTTATTCGTACATAGATCGTCTATGAGCTAAATTCTCGGAAGGGAGCCAATCCGTATCCTGCCCATCTCGGTGGTCATTGGAGGCGGCAGGCGTAACGGGGTGACACTATCTGTGATGAGGTATAAACAAGTACATGCTGTTCGAAACTCAACATCGATGCCTAATGCAATCGGCGATGCTTCACGCCTTGTTTTTTCTTGGCTGAACTGACAGCGAAATCTTCTGCGAGGCGTTCATTTCCCAACATGGCCATGTTCAATGTTCTATGGTTAAGCTGCCGGCACCGCCTCCGTCGCCGTCCCCATCATCATCCTCATCACCTACCGGGAAGAAACTCGATGTGTGTCCTCGCTGATTCTCACCTTCTTCCTCGTAGCTTTCCGGAAGGAATCCACCTGCCGTTTCTTCATCGTGTTCAGCCGCTGGAACGACAGATGTCGACCCAATCGTTCTGCCATGTCCAAACACTGATGCACTCTCGTCAACCTCGCCATACTCTTGTCGAATCCTTTCAACAATCCGCAAGCCCATCATGAACTTGCGCCATGTCCCCAAGGCAGCCTTGCGCCGCTTTTCATCCTCTTTCCGTCGGCGTTCTGCCTCGTCTTTCTCTAATTCAGCCATTACTTCATCATGATGTTCCTCCGCAATCACAACGCCGTGGATGACGGGCACTGCCATGCGGTGCCCAAATTCAAAGTCGACTACCGCTTCTGCATAGTCTATTTTCAATCTCTTGCACACCTTCATGACACCCCTAAAGGGAATATGTACAGCGCCTTGCGGGCACATATGTTCCACGAACAAGTCGATGTTGCTGTAAACATTTTCATCAGCAAGCTTCACCAAGTCTCAAGTCATGGTAACATACCCGTATTCGTTTTTTGGAATGATACCATTTTTAATAGGCGGCGGAATGATCCAGTCGGTTTGCTCATAACTGTATAGCCCTTGAAGGACTTTCTCCCCGGTTGCGGCCTCGGCTTCGAGGATTTCTCTCCGTCGATTGATTGTTGCTGCTCGATAAGGAACTCTTTTCAATGGGTGCTCCCCAGCCAGGGGAGCTCGTCCTTGCTTATGCCAAGTCTCTGCACTTTTGACCTGAACTACGTCTGCCCTGAGGTAGACGTCCTCTTCCTCTATTTTCCCTCCCTTCGCCTTGTTGAATTTTTTGACCGGTTTCGCGTCGGCCTTGAGGGCCTCTTCTCGCTTGAGATGTCTTTCAAGAACGAATTCTTTTGACTGTTTATAATACTGAAGTGTCTCCTCCCCTTCCTTCACTTCCTTTTTTTCGACCTTGGCTGGTCTCAAGTCGGTCGAATCCTCTTCTTCATCTATTTCAGTGATTGGATGAGCCCAAGTACCTCTTCTATACCCTGAAAGAGCCGACTTGAACCAATCAAATTCTTCGTAGCGCTTAACTTTGCCATTGCGACCATATACTGGTATTCTTTCGGTTGGCAACCTCGAGCCTTTCGTCCTTCCAGGAGCAACCTGTCGTTTCAAATATCGCACGGTAACATCTTTCGCTGTACCATCTGCCGAGTATCCAATAATATAAGACACCACCTGCCTGACCTTGTCTGCCTTTTGTCCTCGAGGTTCAAAAGCTTCGATAAGCCCACGATTCGTTGCGACTATGTTTTTCACGATTGGATCCACAGGTATGTACTTATGAGTTACAGGCGAGAGAACTTCGATCCAATAATGTGGATATTCTAAATCAGCATCAATTTTGTGCCTCCCTGTCGGACCTTTTCTCGGGGTGAAGTCCATGCTGACAACGGACTCGTCGTCAGTATCCTGAAACTCGACTTTCAAACCGTCTTCGCTATCTGGCGAAGAGACACGAGCTGATCCAGAGCGGCTTCCTTTGTACCTCGATCTGGTTTTTGACGCCTTGGATGCTTTCGGCTTCTTTCCAGTATCTGTCTTGTTCGACGAGCATACAGGTTTCTTGGGAGAATTACTTTCCATCCCTTCCGCTTCGATTTTTTCCGGCTCGGCTTCTTCAAATTTATTCCACCCAAAACCCAACGTTTGCAAGCTAGCAATCAAACGAGCCTCGATGCCAAGACCTCGAAGCAGCGCGACAAAAAGCTGCGCGCCGATATCCCTGCTTCCTTCACAAACACAAGCACGCTGTCGAAACTTCTCGAGACTGACAACCCTTTCTCCAAATCGGGCTTGATCAGCAAAGTCTTCTTTGTAGGCTCTGGTCAGTTTGTCGAGCCTCTCCAAAGACATGTATCCCCATTTTCTTAAACCAGGACATTGAATTTTGAATCTCTGTTTCCACCAGGCCGCTAGTGATTGCACAAGTCGAAACAAGGGATCACCGTGGCTCATGTCGACAACACCCTCCTCCAATCCCTTGGCCGTATTACTCCAGTCACGGGATTCTCGTTGAGTTTTATTTTTATTGGTAACACTTCTTCGCTTAGCACTGGAGGATTCGACCTCAATAGGTCGTTTGACGAGTCCGGACTTTTGTCTCCAACGATCCACCTCATCCCACATCTTCGACGGTAAGTGTGATATCATTATCGCTTGAACTTCAGCATCGCAAAGCCAAGAATTACGTACAGCATTGTGCCAGAGAAGTAAGAGAACGTGCAGAGAATGAGTTGCAATGCGTACTTGTCTCTCCCGCTTCGATGGTCCCTTTCTGTCACCGTACGTGTTTGTTAACGACAGCCGCTCATCCCTAGTAAGTGTTAATTCTAAGTCTCCAGATACAACGGGTACAGTCGAGCTGATAACCGGGGCTTCAACATCTTCAAACTCGACGTCTTCGTCGTCGCCTTCATCTTCCGAAGCTTCCACGGTCAATTTCAGACGTTTGGTAAGAGGAACATCCTCGAAGTCTTCATCTGATAGCGAGCTTAAAGAGCTATCACTGTCGCCGTCATCAGGATTTTGAAAAAGGGAGCCTGAGCCCCTTTCGGAAGAAGGCGCTGTTGCGGCATCCAGATCGTCGTAGAGGGTTGGCTTGCGCTTGTTGGTGGCCTGCATAGACGGATGGGTGTCCTTTTGCACTCTATTCACGCCAGTAGCTTCTCTATCCGGTGTCCTGCGCAATCTTTTGCGCGGAACATGAGGCGGCATCTCAAATCTTTTCTCTGCCGTGATACATGCTGGAAATGCAAGGTCTGGTGTCCAATCCGAGACTCAGGGCAAATGGAGTCGCACAACCACGCAATGCCGTCATCGGCTTTGCGCGTGGAAACACGAAACCACGTGATTTCATTAACAGATGGTTACACGGTTACACCCAAAGAACGACAACCGCACGAAACCACTCACTTCCTGAGCTTTCTATTCGCTTAATGGCATCTTCTATTTGAAAAATGACGATCGCTAAACGTCGTAGATCTAGATGTGCTTGCTCCCTTTACCACCCACCGCCCTGCGCTAAGTCATCTCACCCCCGTTAATGTACTATATCAAACTTCTATCAGATCTGCAGGCGGCCCGATCCCCCTCAGCAAGATGACAGTATTCCCACTCTGGAGCGCTGATCCGGTCTTCTCGCCATAGTCTAATATTCTCCCGCCTTCGACGTGGAAGACGCGCAGCTTGTCCTTCTCATCCGAGCTTTGATTGTTGATATTCTGAACCTGTAGACCGGCGGCTGCTTGATCTAGCATCCGCCCGACTACCCAATCTTTGGAAAAGAAAAATTCCCCTTTCGGGAGTTTGGCCTTTGCTGTTTCTGCTTCTGCCTCAACATAGAGATAGAGACGCTTTTCTTCAGGTATTTTCTTGTCGCCCTTGGCAGTTTCCTTTAGTTTTTTAGTGGCTAAAAGCCGCGCGGCCACAGAGCTCGGCTTCGGCTTCGGCAAGGCCCTACCTGCTTGCTCCTTCTTGGCCAAGCCCCAGGCTCGCAATTTGTCCAAGGCCGATCGGGTCTTTTGTGCCATTTCTGTCTGCATAGGTCGGGCTCCAATAGGAATCAGATTCTTGCAGTCGTGGTCTTCCTTCAGACGATGCTTCAGACAGTAATCGCGATTGCATGTGCCACAGTGAACTCCTGGAGTTAAAGAGGTTCCCACGACGGTCTTGCATTCTGGGGATGCGCAAGGTTTTGGAGAGACCTTGTCTCGAAGCGTCCTGCCTTGGCCGATGGATGGCTTGGAGAGATTAGCGATTCTCTTGCGCTCTGCCCATGCTCCCGCATTGGCACATTTGTGGGAGGGTTCCGTTCTATGATCGAGACAGAATGCTTTGTTGCAGGACTGACAAATAAAAGGTAAGAAGTCGAGCTGGTTGCAATATTCGAATTGGCAGTGTTTGCCGACCAGCGCGGCGTCGTTCTTGTCCCTCATGATGTAGCTCGTTTCTTGAGCATCCGTAGAAGACGCCATGATGAAGAGACGGGTAGCGATATGTATATATAACCGTAGCCCGACCGTTATGCAGGATTTCGCTTCGTCAATGCGCTGATGCTATGGCCTTCGCAGAGTGAATGGCTGACCAAAGCGACTGAATCGCAAGGCGAAGAACGCTCTGGAAAGACCCGCGTGAGCCAAGGCGCTTACGTACGACGCGTCTGCCTCCATAGCCAACGTACAGCTTCCGAGCATTTGGGTTTAGCGCAAATAATGTCGGCCAGGTGGCCTTTTTTTTTTTTTTTTTTTTTTTTAATTAAAAAAAGCACTAGTGTTCTTTCCAACGCTTCTGCAAGCCACGCGCTTAGTTATGGAACAATTTGCCAGTGCGCAACAGCAGTTTGCATTGACAGGTCACAGAATCCATCTCCAAGGATATCGGGTCACGACGCAACAATTGCGGGCTACGGACAAAACAGATCTGGCAGGTCACAAATACTTGACTCATTTTAACTTATAAATGCCACATAGAGGAGTAGAGCGAAACTACACCGAATAGCTTTCATAATTTCCGCCTTCATTCACGCGCGGTTAAATCTACTCAGTCTTGGGCTTAACCGGCTTGTTGAGAAGGTCTTCTCTACCTGTTGCCGGCGCATCACCAACATATTCTTTGCCGCCAAATGCTTCGAACCCCTTGTGGAAGACCCATTCAACAGCATTTTCTACAGGCTCATCGAACAGCCTGGGCAGGAATGGAACGACTGAAAGACCGAGGCCTATGGGGCCCCAGACCCGTAGCTTGGGATTTTTGACGTCTTTGAGAGCTCTTCCGGAATATCGAACAACGCTGTGAATGGTGAAGGCGGGAAGACCCATACTGGCTACACTCTGGAATATACCTCTCTGAACCACGACGGTCCTCCAGTCCTCCAATGGACTGACCACGCCAGGTGTAAGATTGCTCGTTTCCTCTGCGGGCAGCCCTGTGATTTTCTCTTGGTGGGGGGTAAGTCGAAGCTGGGGATTCAGGATACGCTGGTTTTGCCAGTAGGCACGGTATCCTTCGTAGGACACATCTCCCAGAATATATAGCCAGGAAATTCCATAAGCTGTTCGAACAAGTTTGGGATGAGCCACCGGTCGGAACGATTCACCGATGTCTGAAGTGTACGCCACATAGCGGTGAGCAGAAAGAAGGATGGTTCGAAGTCTGGTGGCATAAGCAGCATAGCGCAGGTTCGAATCTGTCGTTGGAGGGGCGCTGGCGTAATTATTAGGACATGTATTGGTAGCCGAGTGAGGAGATCGCGGCGTTCTTACTATCCATCGACCACGTCATCGAAGAAACTGCTGTCCTTATCCGATTTATCCACGATGCTCTGTAGTCGCTTGGGAAGCCTCTCCCGGGGCGGGAGCTTATCTGGATCAAAATCCGGCTTCTGTTGGGAGCTACCAGCTTTTGGAGATGGCTCAGGCGCTTCCTCCTTCGGCTGCTTCGGGTTCCCCCACCAAGGCATGGCCAAGCAGGAAACTCGGAATATAGGTATAGACTTATTATCGAGCCCAGAACTCTGCGAAGGAATCAGAGGGGCCCAGAAGGAGTACAAAACATCAGGTTGAGGCGATGTCGAAGGATCAGCTTCACCTAAGCAATTGCTCACCCACTGAGTGACGTAGCCGCATGCGCTCTCCACAACGGATAGGCGCTAAGCTTAATATGGGACCAGAAGCAAATGCTAATTCAGCCGAGCTATATCCGCAGGTTGGCTTCATTCCGCTCCAAGATGCGAGGTTGTTGTTGCTATACAGAATTATCCCATTGCTCAATCGTCATTAGTTACCACCACCGAGCACCCCGCGCATCAAGCTACTGTCACAATGGCTGGTATAGCTACCTACAACATTGCTGGCCGACAGGTCGGCGGTCACTACGTTTGTTCTCTTACATCCTGCCCGTTTCGGAGACGGCCTTCAATTAACTCGATTCACAGCTCGCCATGGGTGTTCTAGGAGCCCTGTTCAGCGGAGGCTACTATGCTCTCTCGGGTCCCAAGAAGACCATTGCCAATGCCACTCCTCCTATTAACGCCTCTAGCTCCGACGAGGCCGATTTCATCAAGTGCGTTACTTCGAGATGTTGCCCCGATCTGCCTGTCACACTGACGTCTCTATAGAAAGTTCATGGATGAGCAGGAAAAGAAGCATTAATCTGCTCATTACTGGCGAATGTTGTAGTGAGGCTGTACGAATCATACGGGTTACATATAAATTAGCTTTGGTCGACTAGTAGAATCGGAATTGCGCACTTGAGTTGCATGCGTCGCATACATTGTCCTGAACCTGCAGCTAAGATGTTCTTTATTACTAGATATCCATCTTCATAGATTTCAAGGATTTGTTCTCGTTTTCTCTTTCAAAGTTTTCGAACAGTGGCTACGCGAGGTTGATGCCGGTAACATAATCATGGCAAGATGGTGGCAAATTTCGGACCACGTCGTGATAGCCAACGTGCGGCGAATTAACACCACGGCAAAACATGCTACGTTTATTGCAAATTCCGACACATTGAATACATACAGGCCGTTCCACCAAAGGTTGAAATGGCCAGAGTGTAGAAGATCCGTAGCTTCCAAGGTCTCGCCCAGAATGCCAGTGCATGCGCATTCGACCATCATGTTTATCACATGTACCAGCGGGCATTTCGAACAAGTGTGTCTCATTGTACATGTTATTATTTTTATTAAGTGCTCTAGGTGGCTTGTAGCCTATGACTGAATGATAGGAAAAGTCCTGTAGTAGAAAGAACGAAAAAAAAAATGCCCCCTCGCCACTTTCAATACTTACTTGTAACATATTGACTTGGTAAGCAAAAAGCATTGATAACGACAGTGTGAGTGCATAACGGGGAACTGTACTCCATACACTGTAGATGAATGATTTGACCTTAATGCAATCGACGTTAATGCCCGATTACCTCGCATTATGCCCGAACCACAGCATGCACCTATTGGGGGTGGTTGTATGCGTTATTATAAGAGTAACGCACGTCACGTGCGACTCGCGCCCTAGAGTCATGTGGTGGGAACCCGCCACACTCTTTTTGAAGCAAGCCTATGTTCTCCTTAGTCGAAATAATCCCACCTCGCACTTCCGGATACAACGATAGCATGGAGCACGACGTAAAACCCTCCCGCCTGGAGGACTGCGTTATGGCGGATGTCACTACCGATCCAGCCTTGGTGGCCGCTTCCGCAACGGATCTTGCAGACCAAGCGGAGGTGCCGACGTCGTCAAAGGAACGACACTCACTCACGCTCGACCAGCGTCGAGAATTGCGTCGCTGGGCCAATGCGCAATCAATTCGTCCGTCGCATAAGGCTTGCATAGACTGGTTCTTCTCGCAATACGGACAGCAAATAAGCCAGTCGACGGTCTCGCATTCTCTGTCGCCCAAATACTCCCGGCTCGATGGCGACAATCCTCAGCTCTCGGGCTCTAGGTTGAGGTTCGGGAATTGGCCGGATGTCGAGAAGCTCGTCCTGCTCTGGTATCAGCAAGTCCAGGCCTCGGGTCGTCAGCCCACTAATGACGAGCTGGGGGAAAAGGCAAAGTCCATCTTCGCCCAGCTGCCGCGCTACAGAGACGAGAACGCTCCTGAATTCTCTCCCGGCTGGATTCATCGCTTCAAGAAGCGCTATGGGTTGCTCGTCCGACGCCAACGTCGGCTTGGTGATGGTGGCGTGAATCCGGCTGAGGATATAGATTATCTTGCCGATTGCGTTCCTAGGGTCATGGCAGTTGCGTCTGATACGAGTCCGGCTGCAATCAAGGAACAGGTACTGCGGGTCGTGGGCGTCGAGGCGAGCCTGCACACCTGTGCACTGGTACGCGATGAGGTTGTGAGAAGGGTGGATGCCTCTCATCATCAGTCGCCGTTGCCGCAGCACACTTTACCGCCGCCCCCTCCTGAGCCTCCTGCTCTTCCTCCGCCCCAACCGGAACAGCAACACATGTATGCAGACGATGACCCTGAGGTTGTGTTGCAAAACGCCTTGCGCCAGTTACAGCAGGAGGAACAAGCCGCCGAGGAGCAGGCAGCGGCCGCACGGGAGGAGAGAGAACGTGCTGAGCGAGCTAGCTACCACCAAGCCGGTATTATCGCAACACCTGCTGGACGTACATCACCCGTGCCGAGATACGCAACTCCGGGCCAGGACCTAGGTCAGGACCTCACCTTGACACCAATTCACTCTGACGGACCCGTTTCTTCAAATGAGAAACCCATCAGGTGTCCGTTTTGTGTAAACCAGCGAATGCTGCGAACTATCAAAGAAGCTGTGGAACACATGTCTACTCATGTCGTAGTGTGAATGGTTCAGCGGGAGTTCCTCACGTGGGGAACCGGCTTACTATCATTCATCATGTCTCAAGTATCTGTGAAAGGCGTTTGGGTTCAGGAAAGCTATATCAATATGGCGTTAGCATACACAATACTAGGAGTTATGGGATATCATGGGCACGAGCGGAGTTATTTTGAGAAGCGTAACCTCTGATGCAGGATCAGTCTATTACGAAGGGAAAAGCCTATGCATGCGCTTGATGGCTGCTGAGAAGCACCGTGTGACGTGCTGCTTTGTCAAAGAGTCTATATGAATCCGCTGTCCTGTAATGACTTCAAAATAGCCTCATTTCGAAGCTCAGCCTGGCTTTTTGGCGGAGCCATGTCCCCTGTGTCAATGTAGTTCTTCCAGAACTTCAGGCCCTCCAGGCCCTCTTCACGGCAAAGAGCGCCGTGCTCTTCCGCCATCAAGAGTTCTTCCTCCGCAACACCAATACTCCACCCGAATCTCTCAGCAGCCTCCAGGGCTGTCACACCACGGCCAAAAACTCTCCAATCCCAAGCTACTTCTCGCTCTGGCGGGAACACGTGCAGGTCATCTAGCCACGAGAGTAATGCTTTTATGGTTATCTCGTCGGTTCGGTCACGACCTTGTACCACCATGACGCCGCTGCGGAATGTACGAAGTCGCACCGGCAGCTTGAGACTCTCCCACAAGCGGGCAGCCTTCTCAAAGTCCCTTGGGCTGACAAGTTCGACTCCCCCTCTGGCGCGGTTGAACATGGCCCATAAGTCTACGAGCGTGATAATGCCACCAGCTCGTTTCAAAACCCCTCGTGAGTCGTCAGTCAGGAACTCGGCGAGGTTTCGTGATAATTCTGAGAGGTACAGAGACTCAGAACTTCCACCACCAACCATATCCTTTGTGGTAATTAGTCCTAGCTGCGTGGCGGATTCTGCTAGAATGGCACTCTCCTCGGCTGAGGCCCCGCCATTTGCCCCATTACTCTGGCGAGCATATCTCTCAGCTAGAGCAATGACCTCCTTCGCTGATGACATCAATGCCTCAAGATCTTCAAAGGCGTTTCCTATGAGTATCTCATTGTTCTTGTGCATGCTAAGCCCGAGCTGCTCCAGACCAGCGATGCCAGCGGTTTTCGTCCTTGTTCCAATTGATGATCCTGGTGAAGTAGTATTTCTATCGTTCTCGTCATTGTTCCCGCCACCTTTGGGCACAGGAGGCGCATTTTGTAGAAGCCACTTCCGCTGCGTCATGGCCCCCTTCAATCGCTCATAAAAAATCTTATCCCCGCCGTCACGGAACGAGAGCTTGATACCTTCTTGGGCGTCAATTCCTCCCCTTGCTCTGCTAGACGGCTCTAGCATGGGCCCTGGTGATTCTGTCAGAGTTGATGGGAAATCAGAGTCTGTTATGGCGGAGGATCGCGATAGTAGAGGTGCGCCACATATCTCACATGAGAGCAATGAGGGATGGTTAGAAAATGTGCAACGTGGGCATGGAAATTCAGCCGATGCGTCTCCCCCAGAGCGATCATTGCTGCTCTGTTGACTCAGAGCCTTCACTGCTGATGTGGGCGGAGCGTCCTGATCTTTTAGTCTGATCGAGAGAGCTCCAGAGCTCTGGGTGGACGAAGAGCGCTGGCTGGCGTTGCTGATGGCCGCTTTCAGAACATGTGTCAATGATGGTTTAATGCCACATGCCAAGCACGGTGGTATAGGAGTATGAGCATTTGCTGCGGCAGGGTCAAAGTTCACAGGTATGGGATTTGAGAAACTGCATATTGTGCACACCCAAGTTGCAGTCGTGATCTGTGGTGATTCAGACAGTGGTCGAGGGGGTCGTTCCTTAGGTCCTGGAGATGCGGTGGGATTTCTTGACGGCGGGGCAGTGTTTGAAAGCGTTTGGTTTCGCAGCGAGGATCGCTTTGAAGGCTTTGGAAATAGTGTGATCTTTGGCGAAGACTTGAAGAATCCTGCGTAGGCTTCATAGCGGTCGACGTCTTTAAGATCTAGTGCCGCGGAATGTGTCCTGGGTTCTATTTTGTCCACATAGCAAATACGGTGAGAAGTCAAGTAGACCTGGCCATTCTGCTGATTTGGCAGTTTCAGCTTCCTGGTTCACCTCGTTAGCAAATCGGGCTTCAGCTGCTGAGAATAGCTTATGTGGTTGTTCACCCCTCATAGAGTCCAACATTGTCCTGGACGAAAAGCAGGATCTCATCGGGCAAATAGGATGGCCGTAAAGCGGTAGTCAAGTCGAGATGTTTCAAGAACATCCGTCATGCTGTCGTGGCTACGCGCCAGAAAAATGTACCAGGCCGAATAGACTTGCTGTTGCACACCTCTGCTAGTATTCGCATGACACAATCAAGATAGACAACCCCAGGCCGCGATGGCATTTCGAGTTCAGCGGGGCTCCACGATTGGTTCTGGTTGCACAAAGTAGTCTCTGGCTTTCAAGAAGTTATAGCCGAAGCTCTACCGTCCGGACGGTCACGAGCGGGCCCTGCTGGTGGCAGCCCAAGCCACTAGCTGCCGCCCACAAGAAGTCATTGTAGATACGTCTTCTCCGCCCTTCTAATTTGATTTCTCCATCTCTCTCGCCCACAAGTCCCTCGCCCTTCACCTTTTACGCAACTGACTCGTCGCCATCTCGTAGGCGTCAATATATTCGCTGCATCAATCACTAACTTCCCAGCTGTATACTCCGGCCGCACGCCATGATGCCCGGGTGTTCAGCCACGCAACAAGCGCCTGGCATATCACCTCAGGCACAGGCGGTATCATACAAATACGCAGCTAGTGAGTATAATCATCGGTGATACCTCGCAGAAAAGCGAAAGGAAAAAAGGGCTAACTGCAATAGATTCTGCGTTTGTTCCTGTTCAAGTTCGCCAGGGCTTCAGTCAGTTCGCCCCTCCAACACCGCCTTCCTATCCGGGGCTCGTTCGGCCTGCGGGAGCAACCCATCAACCTATGCCTGTTCCACCGCCGCCTGCTGTTCAAACTGAGCAGGCAAAGACCAAAACTGAATGGCCTGAATCTGTTCGACGCTATGTTCAACGATCCTTTCTCCCTAAAAATGACGATCCGTCAGTTTCCAAGACAGAGGTCGAAGCAAAACTTAAGGAGACTATCGGCAATGCTAAAGAAGATGGCACCTTGTATACTATAGACTGGGACGCCGTTCCCTTGCCCCAAGCTCTCGTGAGAGCCGACCGTGACGCGCTGCATAGTCGGGATATCCATACCTCTTCTTCAGATCATCTAGCCAATTCTCGGAAAAGGAAATCATCCGATTTTGCAGATGGAGAATCGAACCAACCCCCATGGCATAATACTAACTCTCACTCATCTCTTGAGGGCCGCGTATCCTATCCATCTCCTGAGAAACGCTCTCCATTCGACGACAAGGCGACGAAACTAAGTAAGTTCCAGAAAGAAGCAGCCAACAAACGCAAACGTCGCTTTGAAAGCGAGTACAAGGCTGTCTATAGATCACCAAGTCCCACGCCACTGTCAAACGGACCAATTGTTGGGACTAGCGAAGTGCTGGAGAAAAAATATCTCCGCCTTACTGCGCCTCCTGTGCCTTCCAATGTGCGACCGGAGCGAGTTCTGCGGCAGACACTGGATCTTCTCAAGAAGAAATGGAGGAAAGACGGGAACTACTCGTATATTTGTGACCAATTCAAGTCCATGCGACAGGATCTGACAGTGCAACATATTAAGAATGACTTTACAGTCTCAGTATATGAAATCCACGCCCGTATCGCGTTGGAGAAAGGAGACATTGGTGAGTATAATCAATGCCAAACCCAGCTGCGTTCTTTGTACGCATCAGGGTCGAAAGGCAATCCTATCGAATTTAAAGCGTACCGTATTTTGTATTTCATTCATACTGCCAATCGTACTGGTCTCAACGACACGATTGCAGATCTAACCGCAGCAGAAAAGGAGGAAAAGCCAATCAAACACGCGTTGCAGGTACGCTCGTCTTTGGCGTTGGGGAACTACCACAAATTCTTCCAGCTGTATCTTGACACTCCCAACATGGGCGCATATCTTATGGATATGTTTGTCACAAGAGAGCGCCTTGCTGCAATGTGCAATATTTGCAAAAGGTAAAGTTACGCCTCCTCATCAATCGCTTCTACCCTCATTTACTGACATTGGTATAGTTATAAACCTGACCTAAAGCTCCGATTCATCACTGAAGAGCTCGGCTTTGAGTCCGATGCCGATGCCGCCCAGTTCATCATCGATCATAGTGGTCAGCATCTTCTTGAAGACCGGTCTGATAACATAGTGTTTCTGAGTGGCAAAGCGGGCCATCTTTTCGAAGGCGTCCGATCTGAAGCATTCCGCAAAGTTGACATCAAAGGTCAAATCTGACCTCTTGATTTTTATTTCCAATTTCTCTTTTTTTCTCCTCCACGTCATCCTCTACTCCCTGCACCATCATCTTGTGCGGCTTGTGGTTCAAAGTAACTGCCACTGCATCTCACTTCAGCTTCGACCTTTTGCATGATGATTATGATGAACTTTGTAAATTCTTATGGTACTCGGTGCGACCTGTCGATGGCGTAGCATTTCCGAACGACAATAAAGGGACAAAAGAGGCAGGCATCGTCAGGCTATCTCGTAGCAGCAGAACATGCTGCCTCGTCGTCTTGATCTATTCCTCGAAGCGACTGATCGATATAATTGCAGACTCGACTCGAAACATTTCTAACCGTTCACTTAAGTCACGTTTGGGTTGTCGATTGGGTCTCGGTGATAATGAAGTATTGTCCTTGGACGGACATGACGATGAATCAAAGGATGAGGGTGCGGCACTTGGACGTGGCTGGCTGTCCGGGGGACGCTTGCTACCGAGACCTGACATTTTCGTTTTCCTTTTTGCTCACGGCCAACTGCGACTCATCTTGCAAAGCGTAACTATGGTTATACCCCTGAAGGTATCGGGCTTAGACCGCGAGATATGGCGTTTATTCTGGATAAGTGATGAGCTGCGCCGACATAGAATTGTCTTTAGTTTAGTATATATCACTTTTACACGTAATAAAGCTTTTGATGACAACTATCTTGGTCACCACCTTTTATGATGTAGACGCTATTTGTAAGAAACAATTCTTTAGGATACCATTGATACTCGTAGCCCAGAGTCTGCGAATTGCACATGAACTCGAAGGCCCACGCACACACATAAAGTCAACTCGTGGGCCAACAATGCACATCTGCAAGTCAACCACGTCCTTCTATCTGCCAGCTACCTAGCTTATCGCCCAGAGTATTTGGCCACGATATGTGAAAGAAGATGGAACGTGGGAGTATAGCAACCGTCTTTCCAGCTCTAGAAAGGCACTAGTCATGCTGAATCTGTTCCTGGCCTCGGCGGGCATGGCAGTCCATTGGGAAGAGACACGGGAGGGTACTTTGAAAGCGGCCTTTACGAGGCAAGGTTGCTTTCTCCTATCTACTCAGGGATGACAACGTTTGGCAGACTCATTCGCGACTGTGCTAAGCACTTCTTTTAAATCGAGGACCAGCTTGAAAGCATCACGTATCGTGTTTTGGAAAACTTGTGCGCCGTGGGACGCCTTTTACAACGGCTGCAAACACTAGTATCTTTGTGATCAACTATACGCGATACATGCGGTAGGCATCTCATCAATTCCACAAGAACACAAAATAAGAACTAGCAAAAGTACGTTGCCCGTTGCAAGTCTCGAATATCGAATAACAAGACCTAGTGGGCAAGAAACCTTGCCCATCTAGAATAGCAAGGACGCTATCCTTGCTAGAGAGGCTAGCTTAAAGGGTAAATATAGAGTGAACAGACAAAAAAATACACAAAAATCAAAAGAGACATAGAGAAGAAGGCCGCAAAAATAGGCGGTCAGCTTCTTTCTCGGCCTTCTTCTCTGAATCTCTTTGGATTTTTTGTGTTATTGCAGGTATTCTTCATATTTAGCCTTACAGGCCTCTTTAACAAAGACACTATCCCTATTGTTCGTAGATAGGTAGGGTTCCTTAGCTACTAGGTCTTGTCAGTATCTGTCTTGAAGGTTTGCAACAGGCAAGGTACGTTTATAAATATCCGGCAAGTAGTAGATTTGATTGTGCTGTAGTCTGCGTCGGCAAGATGACAGCACCTTGTGATGCTGAGCGGAAGGGACGTTGGTACATATTTTAGGCAAAGACATGATGTTGGTAGGTATTGTAAGAGAGATGTAGAGGAGAGGAAGGAAAGGGACGGGGCGAGGGCGGCCGGGGCTCTTTATATATGCTGTGGGAGCATTGGATCTCGGCCGCACATTTGAGTTTTCGGTGTGAGTCAATCGCGCACATTGCGGGGCTCTAGGCAACCACAAATTAACTTTTGTGGGCGCACCATCAGCCTGCAGCCCTAAGCCTGGATTCTAAAAGCTTGATTATGGTGCTTGTACTCCGTTTTAGGGGATTTTTTTTTTTGTATCTTATGCTCTAGTCAGTGTAAATACTGGACACGGTGTTCAACTTGGTCTCATCTCATGCAGTGCCTGTCACAAATGGAGAAGGATAAAAACAACTAAAAATAAATAAAAATAAAAGTCAACTGGGAGGTGCGCATTCCTGGCTACACACGGCCGGCTGTATAGTCGGCCCGATATCGTCGATATAAGCCCCGCTTCTAGTGGCTGCCTAAGGCGCCTATGCGAAAGAGGATATCTCCCACTTTGGATTCCTATGTAAATGCATAGAATGAGTCTAGTCTTTGTGATAACGTGCCCTTGTGTTCTCCGTGCTCTCTTTGCTCGCTTTATGTTTGAACGACTTGGTAACAGGTAAATATCCGCAATGAGGCACTTGGGTAAATTGTTCACACAGAAAACAAATCCCCAAAAGGCGATTTTCCACTCTCGTATACCTAGGCTTGTACTTACCAGCCGCGGTTCATCGCAGTCTAGCAGGTCAAGCACTCGGACGTGGGCCGTGAGGTCTCAATTAAAACTTCCGGCTGGTGGCAAGTACGGTTCGTGCGCATGGCCCCCAATGCTAGAAGGCAGAGAGAGAGCATCGTGCTTCAAACCTGTAATGAAAGGAGCGGGTGAGGTTGATTATGAACTTTTGGACTGTGTAGTGGAAGGCAAAGGATCTCATGAAGATGGCGGTGGCTTTGGAGTCAATCCTCGTTTCGCTCGCTTCGCTTCGCCGCTGTGTCTCTCGCGTGATCGCTGAACCTTATTTTTGGCAACATTGGGGGAGGGGAAGGGGGGGGGGGTGCATGATCGTCATTGTGGGCAAGGATGGCGGTGATGATGACGAAGCAATTGGTGTGGGGAAGATTCCAATTGTTTCGCGGATCGCATGTTTCGTATTGGAACGTGGGCTGCAAGCCACCACGGGTAATAAACAACTTGGAAGTCGAGCAAATACGGAGGACTGTTACCGAACGCACAGTCCTCCCGTTGCAACGCCGTTTCGTTTCAGCAGTTCGGGTAATCTTTCTTGGAGCGGCTTCTTTGTCTCCTTGTTGAAGAAAGATTGCAAAGTGAAGGCATTTTCTTGCACCTTGCACAATGGATGCCAAGGTAGAAAGGTGGAGGGAACTCGCATCGGCATGGGCAGTGCGAAGCAGAGCAGACGAAAGCAAAGCAAGGTCTCTCTGCATTGATTATATGTCCATGCAGTCTCCCGTGCAGTGCCTTCATTTCATTAGACCGGGGGCGATGAAACACGGGTAGCGGACCCAGACACGATGGCACTTGCAGATAAAGTTGGGTACCTATCTGTTGCGTTTTGATCTGCGCAGGGAAAGAAAGTAAGTATAGTCGACCTAATATGGGCAGGTAACCCAAGTGCAAGCTGCCCAGACCCCAGGCAGCTACTAGTAGGTCTTGGTATTGCGTAATGTGCTTGTGCCCGCGACGCTGTGGGGACTGTACGAAGCCGTTGCAGCTCACGATTAAAACGTCCGGCCGGCGAGCAGTCCAGTTAGCAGGCAGGCAGGTGTCGGGGGGGGGGGGGGCGGGGGGCGAACCTGGCGAGAATAATGCATAATACTTCATCATCAGCGTGGATTAGACGGGAATGGCGCTCTTGGGCGCAACCGGACCCGATGCAGTGACCATGAGTCTTTTTTTCCTTTTCTTGTCTTTTTTTTAATTAATTAATTGTTTGTTTTATTCTTTCTTCTTCTTCATTTTTTTTTTTTCTTTTTTTTTTTTTTTCTCTTTCCGGGCCAGGTACAGGCGTCATTCTGATGCTTCGACAACAACCAGTTGACATGTTACATGTTGAATGCCAACTGAGATGCCGCCACCACGCTGATTGGAAGCGACATGCGCAGAGTTCAGGGAGAAAGGGCTCCATGGTGCCCCGCCATGGTCTCCCTTGGACGGTGGAAACGTCCTTGCCTGTACGCTGTAACGTCTGGTGCCGCATGCCTGCATGTCGCCTATGGCTTTGCTCCGCGACAAGCGTAGTGTTCATTCCGTGCTGCCCTGCCCAGTCCTTTATGCGCCGCAAGGTGTTGCGTGTCAGCCATCTTCTCTGGCAGATGCCGATGCATGACATTTCTCCCAACAAAGGTGTCATGTAATTGATGCTAGTTGGTACCGATTGGTACAGTCGTCGACATCAGCTGGTAGATGCTTGGCTTGGCTTGGCTTGGCTAGGCTTGGCTAGGCCGGACTCGTTGCACTTTGCATGCATGCCCAGGGTAGGTGGGAGGATGCGCAGCTGCAGCTGGCTACGGGCAGGGGCCAGGTGCTCATGGCGCACAATGGCAAGTGGCCGTGGCACAGTATTACCACTGTACAGATGCTACAACTGCTGCTGGATTGCCATTGCCAGCGGTACAGAGTGAGTACAGACTGTGGGTGTACAACCACCAGACCACCATCACCACCATCACCCCCCATCACCACCAAACAGAGCAGCGCCAGTCTCCACCTCTTACCCGCCAGGCGCCAGTTGAACTTAAAGCTTTGTTCTTCCCTTTTCTCCCTGGTGTCACCATACATCTTTTTTTTTTCTCTTCTTCATTATCCCTTCACTTGACGCCGCCGCCCTTCGCTTCTTTTCTTTCGACCTTTCTGTCGGCGGGAAATCTCCACTCCCCGTTGCTTGCCTTTCTGGACCTGGACCTGGACCTGGACATGGACCTGGACCGTGCTGTCGAGGACCTTCTACAATCTTCCGCAAGTGCCAAGCGCCATCCGTCCTGACTGGACTTGTGCATGTACAAGCCTCGCCACCGCAGAGCCGTTATCGCCGCCGTGTGCGCCCAGACGTTATCGCCTTGGAGACAAAGTCGTTGATACTACTTTTTGACATCTGCCACGAATGTGATACTTTGCTGCTCCTTCTCCCCCCGGCCCTTCACGGAGATTGTGTTAAGCGCCTCAGGCCTCCATCCGAATACTGAATCAACTGCGCTGCCCAACCGCCTCGACCGAGCATTCTATTCTAGCATCTCATCTCAGCATCTGCCTGCCACGTTCCAGGTTCCAGGCTGGACTGCACCACTTCACTACTGCACCACACCCACTGCAACCATTACACGCGCGCCTTCACTCCTTCATCTGTCTCGCCCATGCTGCCGTGCGCGCGCGCCTGAACAACACACACCAATCTCGCGTTTTTTTTTTGTCGCGCTGGACATTTGTCGCTTCAGGCGGCACGGAGTGGTCGACCAGCGCCCGGCATCCCAGCTTCCCAACGGCACAATACGCAACGGCTGCCCCTGCTCCTCCTCCGTTCCCATCAAACAGCTTTTGTTGTTGTTTGTCGTCTTCATCGTCCCGCATTTGGACGAGACGCTGCTACTGGTGGCCCTGCCCTGCCCTGCCCTGCCCTGCCCTGCAATCTCTACCGTCTCTGCCGTCTCCACCCGGGATTCCACAGGAAACTGGGCTCGGTAGCCAGACCTCTGAGCCCGCGCGGCTTGCAACAGCTAAACTTGTTTTCAAAGCGGGCTGCTGGTGGATTTTGTTCAATCAATACCATCGAGAGAAGCATCCATCATCCATCCGTCTCCCAGCTACTCCATCTCTTCCTACCCTCGCGCTGCCGTATCTGCGCCTTCTCTGCCTCCTGTCTCAGGCAACGCTCGCCGACCAGTCTTGGGTTGCACACGTACTCGCACAGAATGAAGGTACGTTGCCGCTGAATATAATCCGCCGACTTTGCGCAGCCATGCGGTTTCGCATGTGCACAGCCGTTGGATGCAGCCTTCCATGACGGATTGCTCTATATCGCTTCCCTCCTCGTTCCGCTTGCCGTACCTTCACATACACGTCTGAAGCCCAGCTGGCTGCATTTGATTCTCGTCCCCAGTCGCTCCTGCCAGTTTTCCCTCATGGCATCACGGCACCTTTGGTCTTGCTGCCTTTGAATCACATCCCCCGCACTTCTGTTCCCATCTTTCCCCAGCTTTCTTTTTTCGTCATGGCCACCGACAGGACCAATACAAGCGAAACCACTTTCCTAAACCATAATCTTGTCGTTTTGAAACCCGTCAGTTTTGCTAATTCTCATGACTCTCATACAGGCCTTACGTCGGTCCATCAAGGGCGACAAAGAGAAGCAGCACCACACTTCACTAGGGAGCAAGGCTGCCGTTGCCATTATCCCGCCCAAAAAGGTCCGTCATTTCGCATCAGCCCCCCATATCAAAGCAGGCCTCTTGCCGAGAATGGCTTTGCGTCTCCAAGACAGGATTTTGATTTCGTCTTTGGCCTCAATGTTATACCCCTTATACCCCTCTTGCCCATTTAATCTTATTTTAAAGAATGACATTCACTGACAGATTCGTGGTCCCGCAGGTCATCAGAGCACTATACGATTATGAAGCCCATTCATCACAAGAATTAAGTTTCTCCAAGGGCGATTTTTTCCACGTTATTGGTCGCGAAAACGACGCTGACTGGTATGAGGCATGCAATCCCGCCCTACCAGACGCTCGAGGATTGGTTCCCGTTTCCTTCTTCCAGGTGTTGGGCCGCACCGAACGCGACAGCGCCCAGTCCGACGGTGGCCGCCCGCCGACCGCCAATGCTCACGACCACGATTCCGGCTACAGCGAACACTCCTCCCATCCTGTCGCCACCTCGTTACCGACTGGCCATCGCAGCACAAAATCCACGGATATTGACAACAAAATCTTTGCCATTGTCATGTACGATTTCGAAGCCCAGCGGGCAGACGAACTCGGCGCTACCAAGGGTGAGCAAATCATTATTATAGCTCAGTCCACGGCCGAGTGGTTTGTCGCCAAGCCTATCGCGAGGTTGGGTGGCCCGGGACTCATCCCTGTGTCTTACGTGGAAATTCGCTATGTCAAAACTAGAGAGATAGTTCCAGATGCACTGGAGGCCGTACGCCAGGCCGGTATACCGAGCGTGGAGGAATGGAAGAAGATGGCTGCCAATTACAAGAACAGCAGCATTACGCTCGGCAAGTTTGAAGGCCGCCCAGGACCTGGCGGGCAGCAGGCCATTGAGCAGGGCATGGACCGGCTGAGCCTCCAGGCAGGACGTCAAAATGCTCAAAACGGGTCGCAGGTATGCATTCTTCCCGTCTCTTCCTGCTGGGCTGCACGTGTCCTACGTCCAAGGAAATGTCTGTTCGCCATGTTCTAACCGATTCGTCTCGTTTTATAGCACCGCGCTGCACAGAACAGTTTCAGTCAGTCCAAATCATTCGGGCCCGATAGGCCTACACCACAACTCTATGCACCTACCCGAGCATGGATCCCTCGTTACTGTTTTGCCGAGGAAAAGTACTGGTTCGTGATTGTTGCAGTGCTCGAGGACGGGCGGCATTGGGAACTGTCGCGATACTATGAAGACTTTTATGATTTCCAAATCGCGCTCCTCACCGAGTTCCCTGACGAAGCCGGCAACAATAGGACGCAAACGCGTAGTCTTCCATATATGCCGGGGCCAGTGAGCTACGTCACCGACGCCATCACAGAGGGCCGCCTTCACAATCTCGATGCTTACGTCAAGAACCTCCTCAGCCAGCCGGCTTATATTTCACGTTGCGACTTGGTCAAGCAATTCTTTGCTCCCCGTGAAGGGGACTACGAGGTGGATCCAAACGAGGCCCAAGAAGAGTACCGATTGTCGCAAGGGTCACAGCAATCTGCCGATTCCCGCGGCAACAACGGCTTGTACAATCAATTGAATGGCAACGGCTATTCAGGGCTCCCCGCTGCAGCGCGACAGACGAACAACTCACAGCAGGGAATGGGCATCCAAAAACCGCAGGGGGGGCAGCAGCTGATGAAAGTCAAGATGTACTTCAACGGCGAATTATTTGCTCTCCGCGTACCAGCAGATGTAGATTACCGGCAATTATGCGACAAAATTCGTGAGCGAAGCAAGATTGCACCCGGTGACGAGCTGCAACTCTTCTACAAAGACGAGCAAACAGGAAGCAAGCTCAACCTCATGAGCAACCACGATCTTGACTATGCTTTGCAGCACAACGATAAACTTATTCTCTACGTTGAGGCTGCTTGAGAGGCGACTCGATACTCCTCGAATCATGGCTTGAAATGACAGTACCGATCATCGTCAAGTTTAACAATGATGGGTCTACGACTTGCACTACCGTTTCATTCGTTGTTCAATTTTTGGGTACATGATTAGTGGGCAGCAAGAGAGACGTACACATCCGCAGGCTCCCCGGACAAATCCCGCCCAACTGCTTTATTTTGGCAGGAGAGCTCCAAGCTGCCCTTGAGTGCTCTGCCAAACTCCCACTAGTCACAGAAAGAGACTGCTTTATCTTTTTACTTTGCCTATTGTTGCTTTATATCTGCTGGCTCTAGCTTTCGTGGCCTGTCGACACAAGTCGTTGGACGTGTGAGCCAGCCATATATGTCTTTTCAGATGTGGATATATGTGGTGGTTGATGAACTGATGCGGGGCGGGTCGGTTCTTCCCTTTTTTTTTTTTTTCTCCATTCCGACGTTGGCAGAGGCACTAGCATTTTATATTTCATGTTAAAATAGGGCGAATTCAGCCTGGGGAAGGCGTTGGGTTACTCTTGTCTTGTCTTTTTTTTTTTTTTTTCTCGGGTTGCGTTTGTCCTGTCGACATGACGCTTTTACTTCTGTGTGCATAGGGCAACTTGATACCTTGTTGACGTCGATGGGTGATGAGCGGTGCGAAATGGACGGTGCAGACAACGAGTATGATGGGAAACTATGGGTTAAGATTACGTAAACACGACTGAGCCTTACGGCTGGGGATGACGTGTTGATGCATATATACACACATATGTCTATGTTTGTTGGGAGAATGGGCAATAGGAATAGGACCCGGTCAGAAGCGAGTCCCTGCGCGTCATGTCCAACGATGAAGGTGGGTGAAAGCTGGTACGAAGGCCGGAAGGCTGGCCATGACAACCCTCGTGCTAAGTTTTTGCAAGTCGATGGGCAGGGGACATGTTTCGACAGACACGGGAAGAGTCGAGAGATGGAGAGGCCCGGTATAGAGTCTGTCTATCAATGTCATTACTGCCATTACCATGCTCATTTCAGTCGAGCTTGACTGTGAAGATTATACATGGCGCCGTCGTGGTGCTTCTAGTGCTATGAATACTAAGTAAGGCCCATCACCCACTGCCACTTGCGCGGAGAATTTGCAGGCGCAAGAATCCCAAAGATGGGGGTTGCGTCGTTGCATGCCGAAGTAAATTTTTTTTTTTTTTGTTGGACAGTGAGGTAGGTGAGGCGAGAGACATGGAAACGAGGAACGCCAGCCATGCAAGAAAAAAATGCGGTCTAATAAAAAAAAGAGAAAAAAAAAAGGGGGGGGCGGGGGGAGAAGGGGAACGTGATCATGATACACATATGAAGTACATGATATTTCGTACACACATTCGTACGCACATGCAAAGAGGATGTGAAAAGCCAGAATGGATGACAGGATTGCACCAGGTCTATTCCAGGCCTGCCATAAGATTGCGTCGCACCTTCAAGTTGATGACGCCGCCGACGCCGTAGGCCGGGACGATGCGACATATCCTGGCCAGCGAGCTGACGAGCCACTCGGAGCGGATGAGCTTGAGGCGGTCGCGCCACGAGACGGGCGCAGCAGGCTGGCAGCCGGGGCGGTTGTACAGATCGAGGCCGAGCAGGTGCAGGGGCGTGGAGAGGAACTGGACGGCGGCGGGGGCGACGAACTGGACGACGGTCTGGCCGGAGAGGCGGCTCCTCAGGTCGGCGCCGAGGCGGGCGTCGAGGCAGGGAGCCAGGAGGGGCGGGAGGTTGAAGGAGGCGAAGATGGTGAGGCAGTCGCGCAGGGTGAAGAGGGCGTAGGCGGGCAGCGGGACGGGGCGCGGGAGGGCGCCCACGGGGCCGAACATGCGCACGAAGCACCGGTCCTTGTACATGCACAGGCTGACGTTGGCCGTCGACGAGGCGAGGAACTTGGCCGGGCCCGAGGACACGCTGCTGGCCGGCGTGCGGCGCACCGTCGAGGTGGCCGTGTCGAGCAGGTTGGCCGTCAGGTAGGTGCCGCCGTAGAGCATGAGGATGAGGGCGCAGGGACGGGAGAGCAGCGCCGTGCGCGGGTGGGCGAGCAGGGCGCGCAGCGAGGCGCGGATCGAGTCGGGGAGCGAGGCGCGGCCGGAGGCGTTTTCCATGATGGAGCTTTGAAGGGAAGGGGGGGGGGCGCGTTAGAAGTTGAAGCCTTTTGGGGGGGGGGGAATGTGGTATGGCTTGCGTTACCGGTCTATCATGGAAATCACGGGCGCGACTGCCGCCCCGGCGCACGTCGCGGCCGCCACGTCGACCGCCACTCTCTGCGCTAGGTTCTTGGTGTTCCACGCGTCACGCATGCTGGTTGCGTGCTGGGTGTGTGTGTGTGTGTGTGTGTGTGTGTGCAGAGAGGGATTGCTGGAAGGAGGCATTTTTCTTTGGGGGTTGAGGTGCTTTTTTTTTTTTTTTTTTTTTTCCTTCTTCGGGGGTCATTGCGTTTTTGCTGGGTTTGGATTGGTCAATGGCTGGGGCCGATGTCGGGGCCTTGACGGGGTAGACGTTGTCACTGGGGATGGATCGGGTAGACATTGCAATGCAATCTACTATATATACCTTATATACCTGCGGAAAACACTATGGGACACTCGGGTTGGTGCTGAGGCTTCTTCTTTTCCCGTCAATCCTGCGACTGCGCGCCGCTGCCCTCTGGCCCAGCCTGCAGAAGGGTCATCACCAGGGCCGTTAGCTGGTCCATCTTTTGGTGCAGCTCTGCAATCTGGCCCTCTACCCCGGCAGGCTCTTCTGCGTCGTCGTCGCGATACCGTCCCCTCCCCCCGGCCTTGGACACTGCGGATTCTTGAGGCAGGGACGTCGGCAGCGCCTGTCTGCCGTGGCCTGACGCGGGCCTCGTGTGCAGGAGGACCGAAGACCGGCTCTTCTTGGGCTCGCGGGGTCCCAGGAAGCCGGCGTACTCGTCGTCTTGCGATTTGCTTTTGATCAACTCGTACAGCCTGATCGCCCCGACAATGGGCATGTGCGTGGCTCGCAGCAGGACGATGCGTCCGGCGCGGAACTTGCCTGTCCTCGGGAAGATGAACCGCATTGGCCGGAACATGACGAGCGCGAGGAGGTTGAAGGGCGGGTAGAAGTGTGTCAGTCGGTTGCTTGTCGAGGCCTCGAGCACGTACACGCTGTAGACGTAGAGGTATTCCTCCCTGGCCTGGGTGATGACGCGGGAAAAGCTGTTGGAGAGCATGCCCGTCAGGGAACCCTGCAGCAGGATCGAGGTGAGCGTGATGAAGATGATCATGAGCGGCGGCCCGAAGAACGGATCAATCTGGTCCATGATGTCGAAACCAACATAGCTCGACCCGAAGAAGATCTTGGTCAGGATGCCCGTCATCCGACCAAAGGTGAAGACGTCGCGGCCAATGAGCGAGAATGTCGTCAAGAAACCAAAGTAGACAATGACGACGAGAACCATGAACTTGACAAAGTCTTTGCCCATCTCCTTGAGGCACGGAATCAGGGTTCCCCAGTACGGGCTCAAACTCAGGATGGAACTGATCCTCGGCATCATAAACAGAGCTTCCAGGGACAGCACGTTGAAGGCTATCTCGTTGAGTTGGCTGTTGTGTTTGACGATTCCAATAATCCCTGCAGGTGAGCCGAGTGTCAGCTGGAACCGCCCGCAGCAATGTCCGCAGAACATATAGATATATAAAAACGGTTTTCATCTGGCTTACTCAGGGCCGCAAAGACGAAGCCGATCAGAATCATAATCATGTCAAAGACGTTCCATATGTCGGTAGCGTAGAATACGGAGCCGGCATCGATCCACTCGCTCAGCTCATCATAGAAGAACGCGGCGATCCATACAAAGAGGAATATTTCCGTCGCCGTAATGCGAGTGTCGTCTCTGGTGATGAGCACCGAATAGTACAACAGCAGGAAGACGACGAAGAACAACACCTCCCAAGCCTTGACGTACTTTGGCACCCGGAGTCGCGAAAATGGATCCGCGCTGTGACGGTTGTAGTAGCGCGGCTTCTTGACAGAGTTGACGGAGAGCGTGGCCCAAAAGACAATGTCACCGTTCCAGATTCCTGTAATGATTTTCTGCACAACATGCTGGCTGAGAAACCGCTTCGCATTCGCGATTGCCGCAATTTCTAGTGCATTTAGGCTTTTGAAGGCAACTGTCGGGTCCGTGTCTTCACTTGAATCATCGTTCAGATGGGTGAGCCGGGACAGTGAGCTTAAGAGTTTGGTCCTCTGCTTCGCACTGCCGACTGTCATGTTCCTCACGTCGCTGTCGAAAGAAGCGTCTCTGCGGTTCAGCAGAGGGGAAGCCTCTCCTTCCTCGTCATGGTACGATGGCTCCGGCACACCCTCTACGTGCTCCGGATCGACGGGGATCTCATACAGACAAAACTCGACGGCCTGTCTCTCGGAGAGCCGGGTCAAGAAACGCCATGCTGTAATCTCGCATGCATGGGAGCGAGCTTCGCTAATACTCAAATGCTCGTTCGACGCAGCATAATGCCATTTAAGGGCACTGGACCGTGGCCGGATCAGCATGGGAGGATCCGAGGTGGAAGCAACAAGTTTCGCAGCAAGGGTATTTACGCGTGTAATACTTACAGCAAGGCATTCACGATGGCGGGGTTTGTACAATTCTCACTCAGATGGTCAACCAGGACGCGGATGCAATTCCCTACTTCAGTGGTCCTCAACTGTTCAAAGGTGCTCGGCAGTTCGATAACATCTGTAAAGTAACTGCACGCAGTTGGCATAAATATTAGCAACGACAAGCGCGTCACGTCACCACAGCAGGCAGGCAGGCAGGCAGGCAGGCAGGCCGGCAGGCCGGGCGAGCGGATGTTGGCACCAACAGGGCAAGCTTCTTAACGACGTCACGAAAAGTATCCGACTCTTCAATATCCGGCATATCAAAGTCATATCTGGCCGAGATGGGGCTCATGTCCCGCGCGCCAGGTTGTGGCCGCAACCGTAGGCGGATTGGCATCTTTGACTAGCGGCGGTTCACCGGCCGCGAAAACCATGCGTGTCGGGTCGAGATGCGGCGGTGGACAGGATGGCGATGCAGGCAGGGACGTATGACAAGGTGTGATGAGGGAACTAGTCACGAAGAGAGCCACAGCGGAGGAAGACGACGTCGTGGAAGGATTGCGTAAAAGGGCTGCATGGGGATGATGGGGGAGGCTGAGACTGAGTTGAGGATCGGGATTGGAAAGAAGGGGGGTTAAAGTTAGGGTAAGTTGAAGGGCCAACCGCGGCACCGCGCCTGCCATTTCAACTTCGTGCCAGGTGACATGTTGCCAAGCCGGCTGGCGGGTGGATCCCCCACGGTAGGAGCCAATCATGGCGCGCTGATTCCCTAGATTGGCAAGTAAGAGTACAACAACACAACAGAACATGCGTGGATATAATACCCGCGAGAGTGGCAAAAGTTCAAGAGGCACAAAGCAACAGAACTAGACAGGTAGATCTGGATTCGTACATGGATTGACTTTGTACAGCCGAGTCTGGTTTCGGGCCGTCTTTCGTCTCCATGTCAGCGTTCGCTCGGGTTGTGCCGACGGGACAGTGTTGAATGATGATGACAGTCAATGTAGTTGGGTAAATCATGCAAGGCTAGCCCTAGCTGCGTTCTGCAGCTGAGTCCAAGCGAAGACGCGGAAAGGAGGCACAGTCATCCCAGCTGTCCGATTTGTGGATTTCCCAGGTAGTACGGGGTACGGGATACGAAGCTCGTCAGATATGTACATGCCGAAACACCCAAAATAAGCAGCCCACCAGACACAAAAGGTCAAGCTTCTCGGCCTGGACCTGGGCGCATAACGGCTGGAGATGATGAACTTCAGAGAGCTGTAGTCGCCTGGGTCACACCATTGCGGCAGTACGGGCAACACGGCTGAATACGAACATGTTGACTTGGAGGAGACCTGGTTTCTTGCAACCTGATTTGCGCCGGGTAGCCTTGATTAACTATATATTATAGGCCTTTTTTTTTTTTTTTTTGCCAATATGTAGCTCACGCTCTCACATTCTCGCGCTGCATAATGAATAGTTTGGTCTTGTTCCGAACTTTGCCAGGTTTCTGGCTGCATGTGAGGCTGCAGCGACTGCAGCACTTGTCATTTCCAACAGTCGGCACGAGAGATGACCAAGAGTAACTCTGTTGTCTCGAAACAACTGCTGCTTCCTTCGAACCGCCTATGCAAAGAGCGGGAATCCCCTCGGCTTTGTCATCCTCTTCAGCGTGATGACAAACCTAGTTTTATCACAATCCTGCAGTCTCACGCGCTCAGCAACAGAATCGTATCCGCCCATGCTGGCGTTGGTGACTTGGCCATGCGACAATAGAATAGCGTGGCCTCGGAGAGTGAGGCAGGGACGGGTGGTGCGGTGCGTCGCGAGAGTGTTGGGGGGGTGAAGACGGACGATGTTACAACCATGAGACTTTTCTCGAACAGCAAACATTGGCACGGGCGCGTGGTGGACGCAAGTGCTGAGGCGGCGCGGCATAACGTGGGGGGCCCTGAATAATTACCGAGCGCCCCCTGAGGAGCACTGTGCCACACCGCTGTGCCACATCGCTGTGCCACACCACTGTAGAAGCCCGATAGATGGACCCACGTGTAGGTTCAAGCCACTTTTCCGCATTCACCATTCACCATTCACCATCGGTAACCTGCTTTGTAGGTCGGCATACGACAAGGCAGGTCCAAGAAGGGCTGCTACTAAGAAAAGAACAAAAGCCCCGAGCCGCTTGGGCCGTGGACCTTTGCACGTGCGGCCCCCTACAGCAGATGCATCGTGAAAAGGCAAGCAAGAAAGCGCGATTGCGCGGCACGAGGTTGCATTTTGTCATGCGGCCGAGCTCGCACAAATGGGTGAGATGGCAGCCGGCGCCGGATGCATCTTTGTGCGCAGCGCCATCATGCTGGGCAAGCCGTGGCCTGGATACCTGATAGCTGCATGCATGCATGTCTCTGATCTCGCGCCGGAAACTCTCCTGCATTAGATGCGTATTCCTGGCAGGCAACCACGGAGCACTTGGACCATTCACCGGACAGCCAGCCAACCCGGGGTTCTGGATTCTGACGCAGGACAATTTAAAAAGGCCCCACCACGGGACAAGGCTGCAGGTTTCACTTTTAGCCCGCCACCCACGCATCGGGAAAAATGACGCAACCGGAAAAAAAAAAATAATAATAACAACGAAGAAGTGTAGGGCACCTCTGCCTTTTCCACGCAGCAGAGATGGGACTTGTACGGGAGGGGGGGAAGGAGGGGGGTTGGGAGGTTTTCGAATAGAGAGTTGTCTTGTCTTGGAAAAACTAGGCGGAATTTCTGCTGCTGCTTTCGCCCGGCCGTCGCATGGCGCAGAGCGTGCGCCTAGATTTATTTCCTCGTCGATCTCCCCCAGTCCTTGCAGGTTGGAGTGGAGATGAATGATAATCGTTGAAAAAAAAAAAAAAAAAAAAAGAAACCAGCTAGCAAGCATTCTCGTATCCGTTGTTCGACCCGAGACGATGCGAGGGGGGCTCTCCGTCACTTGTTCCGAGCGGATGCTAAATGCTTTGACGTGTTGCCATGCGGAGTAATCAGGGGCGCTAATAAGGGCCAGGGCCGGTGTGGGCCTGCCTCGTCCGCCATCGCCAAGCTAGGTAGGTACATAGGTACAACTGGGACTTGGCTGCTTGTCTTGTCCCCTTTTGGCCGCTTCTTAAGGTACTACCTAGGTACTTTGCCGGTGGCACCTTCCCAGCACTTGGCTTCATTACCTGTGCTACAAGATACCGAGCGAGGACTTGAAGGCAGAGAGTCCCTAGATAGTCCTGCTTGACGCTGTCACAGGTTCTTTCCTGTCAGACCATCCAAACCATCCAAACCATCAAACCCAGGAAAGCTTGCCGCGCCCGACAGCCCGGTCCTTATTACCTCCTCCCACTCACACCAGTTTTTCTTCTTTTGTCTTGTCACTACTCCTGCCCTCCCTCGGCATTTCTTCTCTTGACTGTCTTGATTCCCATTCCACTTCTTCTCTACCCGACTCCCCCTCCCCCGTTCCTCGAGTCTCTCGAGTCTTTCCCGTCTTGTCTGTTCCAGAATTTACGTAGTTCTCTCAGCCTGGCTCGCCAAGTTTGCTCGAACCCGTACCCCATGGCTACACATCAACAATGAGAGATCCCACCCATCGTCACATTTACTTCAGTCTTGGATAAAAATACGCAGATTGTTTGCTCCCAAAAAAAAAAAAAAAAACAAATTACTTGACAGCAGCACAAAACAATCAATCCCCGCAACCACTCTTTATTATTTTTTTTTTAATTCCTCTCCTTTCGAAACATCACCTCCGGGCAGCTAAGAAAGCATCGACAGAACAATGATACCGCGTCAGTCGCTTATACGGATGCCGCCGCCGCCGCCGCAGGCGCCTCTTCTAATATTGTCTATCTTGTCCACTCTGGTGGCTTCGCACGTGCTGCCTCGCGAAACAGAACCCGTCCAAGCAAGAAATGTCTTGAATGACGTTCCATGGCCTATTCTCGCTACGCCAGCTCCCATTTCTCCACATCAACAATTGCGCCGACAGTCTAATACGGTATGCGGTTACATAGGAGGTGACCCTGACCTTCCAGCTACTTGCCTCGCCGGGTCTCACTGCGCCGTCAATGTCGAGCTTAGAGCTATGGGCTGTTGTCCCGATGAGGGGCCTTGTGAGGAGGGCATCTACACCGGCTGCGTAGACGGAAACAGTGGTTCTCAGACCATGGCCGATCCCTACATATTTACCTGCCGCGGCCGCAGTGTGTGCTACAAGAACGAGTTTGAAGGGGGCTTTTTCCAGTATGGGTGTGGTACTGCTTCAGACATGGCCACTTCAGTAATGGCAAGCGCGTCGGGCAAGCCTCGCTTGACACTCGTGTCTATATCCATTTCGTTGACCGCCACGTCTACGCCACTGTCTAGGCCAACCACGCTCAGTTTAGAGACGACACAAAGCTCGAGTACTAGTAGTAGTACAGCCTCTGATTCGCCAGAGGCCACTTCATCCTCGTCAACAGATGGTGCAGCCGCACCAAGCAGCGACGGAAGCAATCCCAAGAACACGGCTGCCATCATAGGAGGAGTTTTCGGTTGCCTTGCTTTCATCGTTGCAGTTGCCGCATTGCTCTTTTTTCTGCGGCGTCGAAAGGCCAAGGAAAATAGCAGAAGCCCAGCTGGCGGGCAAGATTCCAAGCAATCGAGGTATGTCATCGCTCCTCATGCTCACATAGCCACCTAACTTGCGGACGTCGAGCACTAATACTGTATTCAGACAGGAAATCGCCGAGATTGGGCCATTGGTGAATCGTAGTTCTGACGGAGTGAGCGTTGAGAGTGGCGTATTAGGCTACACTCTCCAACAGCCTCGTCAACCCGGCCCCGACAAGGGAGGAGTCACGAGAGGGGGTGAGCACAGTGGAGAGTCTGATCGGGGCCTGCTGACGAGAGAATTGGACGAGCACATATCTGACTGGTCAATGGACCGCACGATACCCGAAAGTGACACCAACAATCAAGATCAGAGGCCGTACCCCGGACCTCGCAGAGGTGGCGGAAGCGGTGTGCTTTGGCAACAAAACCGAATAAGGAGTCGTAATCAGGCTTGGATCTAATTGAACCCCATACCCTGAGGGCAAGGATAAGCAGCAAGCCCTCAAACTCGGCGTTCAGGGAAGTAATGTTTGTTTGTTGTCATTGGAACGTTAAGCATTATTGGTTAAGGAAGCAGAGGCGTTATAGGACGGTATTTCGGGACATGGCCTAAGAGAATATTAGGTTTTGGACTGTCACTGCCAGGAAGCGAGATGACAGAAGAATCGTATACATGTATCATGTGCGTAGCTGGACCCAAAAGTCGAGCCTTATGGTGGAACCAACAGCGACTACTCAACACTTTTGGTGGCACATTTTATATCTCTAAGCCTTTAGAGAGGGCTTTTACCATCGTTGGCATACACTGCTCCGGAACAAAAAAAAAAAATAAAAAAAAAACTGCGAGCAGGTTAGAATTAGAAGAAACAACTTCACTTCTGTTTGACCTTTACTTTTCATCCTGTTCGAGAGCTCGAGACTATGCTCTCATGGTAGACAACCGAATGAAGGTATGGTCGTGGTAAGCTGCAGGACATTACAACCCAAGCGGGGCAAATGGCCACTGAAAAGGGGTTCAATGTGCCTTGGTCAGATGGTACTGCCTCTCTTATTGCAAAGTCCATAGCTTCAAGCTCGAATCGTTCAGGACTTTGTAGTTCTGAGACTGCTGTGTGCTTCGTGGGCAATATGCAGCCTCGTCTTCGACCCCCAGGTGCTCCCATCCCCCTGAACAGGTGGCTGCGACGGAACCGCTCGGGTGAAGGATTGTCGAACAGACGGGAGAAGTATGAAGCTTCGAGGTCCACGACGGCTCCATTTCCGCCGCAGACAGGCCCACGCCCTCCCAGACGACGACGGAGCCATCCTGCCGGCCTGCCCAGACCTCGAAACCGGCATCACAAGGGCGACCTTGGAAAACGTCGCAGATGAGTCTCTGCTGCGTGGTTGCTTGTCGGCCGGTCAGAACGGCAAGCAGCTTTCCCGCGCCCCTGATGTCGTACACCAGCAGACGATCCGAGTGGCGCTCGTTGACGACGAGATACCTGCCGCAGGGGCTCCAGAGGAGCTGCACGATTCCTTGTCCCGGCGTCGTGCCCGCCGGGCCAGGGAGGTCGCTCTCGGATATCTTCCAGTTGGCGACGGCGCCGTCTGAGCGGTGGAGATCGTACAGGCCCATCCAGCGAGTCCGCGTTCCTGCGGCAAGGAGACTGCCTCCGCCTCCTCCGTCGGCGGCACCCGGGGACACAGCCAGCGCCGCTACGGTTCCCTTCATGCCCACGCCGTGGCCCCCGGATGCGCGCCTCTTGGAAGGCGCAGTGGCCACGGTGAGGATGGGTCCCCCGGCCCTGTGCCCCGACACGTCGAAGTAGTCCAGACGGCTCTCCGAGCCGCACACGAAATGGGTGCCGGGGGAGGGCCACGCTAGGGACGCAGGCGTGATGTACTGCTCGGTCTCGTGCCTGATCAGCTTGTATTGCGCCACGGGGCCAGCGGCGCGGCTGTCCGGGAGGGCGTGGTACAGATGTAGCGGGTGGTCGCGGCAGCCGACGAGGAAGGTCTGCGACGCGGGCTCGGCGAGGGAGAAGAAGGGCGCGGGCACCACGGCCTGCGTGGGCTCGGGGAGCCTCGTGCTGGCCTGCGGGTGTAGCGGTCGCGCGGAAGCCTCGTGCGGCGAGAGGTCGGCTGGGATCACGAAGGACGAGATGCGGTGGTCTGACGAGCTGGTCAGGATGGTCGTGCCGTCGGCCGTCCACTGGGCTGACGAGTAAAATGTGGACGGGCGCGGGCCGGCCGAGTGCTCTGCGAGGAGGTGCATCGCGGGCTTTTTTTTCGGCGCCGGGTGCCCCCCTTATCTTATTTTTTTGGTGTTGTGTGCAGGCGCCTGAACGGACCGGCTCGTCTTTCGTTTCTCTGTCGGACTCGGGGCTCAAGACTGCTTTGCTGGCCAGGAGCTGGCGGCACGCATGCCTGACGAACGGTGTATGATGCAGCTATGAAGTTGGGAATTTTGTAGAGAAGTCGGTGGACGCCCCACACGCACACCGAATTTACATGAACATGGCGGTGGATATTCATGACGTCACAGGGGCATAAGCACGTAATTAGGAGCCAGGCATGAGTTGTAATTATTTCGCTAGCTTGGCTTGGAAGCGCTTCGCAGGCCTTCAGTTGGTCATCTATGCTGTCGTTCAAATCAGGAGGACAAGTGCGATGCCTCGGTCGGTGCCTGGAAGAGGTACCTCCATACGCACCCCCCTCCCCCCTCCCCCCCCCTCTCCCCCTCAAAGCGGGCGGCACGAACCGCCAAATGTAACTTAAATTAGTTATTAGGTAGTAGAGAGTATGTGGGCATTTCCGCGCGCCCCGCGATGTGTGGAAGAAGGGATGGTGGGAGGACAGCCTAGTTTGCTTGTTTGCTTTTCGTTCAGGATAAGACAGGGAATATGCTTTGCCCTAACTCACCTTGAACGTTTTTTCACGTCGCTTGTTTTATCCAGCGTGGCGTGCGTGTGTGCTCGGTAGGCATCACGTACGACGAAAGAAAGAAATTCTACCTAAAATTAACTCTATAAAGATATCCTTCTAAGATGCAAGTCTATTTATATACCATGACTGCGTATAAGGTACCTACGTAATGGGGTCGGTGTACTCCGTAAAGCGGGCCCTTGTCGGAACTAGCCCGTACTCGCTGCCCATGTACCCGTTATCCCGGGGACCTCTTTTCCTTGAGAACCGCGGCGCTGGGGGGAGGAGGGGGGGGAACATCACCAACCAGGCTCTCAATCGAAAAGGTTTCCCCATTTGGACTGCCCAAGCCTGGTTCGTTCGATCTCTGTCATTTTTCAAAGTGCACTGCATCAGGTAGAATATTATGCAGGTGGCCTTGCCTGCATCTGGGTTGTCGTTGTCGAAGCGGACGTGATATATGACAGAGTTTTTCGTGACTTGTGATTACATCTTCGGTCCGGCATGGTCAGTCATGTACCCAAGGTAGGGGAGACGGCCTTGTTGACGTAGTTGCATCTCTTTTGGAGTGATAGTAAGGCGACTAAATCTAACCTACCAGGCCGCGGGCTCCACATCCGCACAAAATACGCAGAGACCGGGCCTCAAATTGCGCAATCAAGGGGTTGAGAGGGGGGGGGACGCTATAGCACACTATAATCGCCGATTATAATATACGTGATTTGGGTAGAGCAGTTTTTTGCTTTTTATTATTGTAGTGCGATGATTTTCTTCCCCCCCCCCCATCCCGCGCTATGCTATTCGTGATCTTGCTGGCGCCTTATCACACCAAAGGGGTTAGCTCGTCGCGCGAGTTCGTGGGTGGTGGGGGTGGACTTTGGTTTCCCCAGTTTTCGCCGCCGCAGTGAGCACCATCGTAGCCATCTATGGAGCATGGAGCTGGCGCAATCAGCGCAAGTGGGGCCCTTGTACCTACGGAGTAACTCCCCAGGAGGAGCGGTATGTACCTTGGGTACCTGGGCCAAGCCCGGATTCTGTAGGCAGACGATGTGTGCTCCTGTTTCTTGTTGCTGGTGATACATGGACATTTTTCGTCTTTAAAATCTGCGTTCGGTGCGCGGTGGTAGGTGGTAGGTGGTGCTCCGTCCGCCGGCAGCGCTGCGTCTCGACATGCATTCTACCTTCTGCTGCAAGTCTGCAGTCTCTGCGTCACAAGCTTCGTCCTTACAAGCCCACTGCCCCCCTCCCCCTCCCCCCCCCCTGCTGGCCCGTAGCCGTATCGAGCTAGGCAGGTACAGGTACATGCCCAGGTAGGCAAGTACAGTGGGCGTAGACACCGCGGTGCAACATGGACCCACCATCAACGCTAAACAACAGGTCACGACCGCCTCACCCAGCTCCTCGCTCTTGCCTTGCCTCAACCGCACTCCGTAAAGTCCAACCTCAACCTCGACATCACCATCTCCTCTCTCTTTGCCCTCCCTCCCTTCCTCCAATATCGTCCGCCCGCCCGCCCTGCTGACCCTCCACAATCTCCAGGACGTAGCTTCTGGGCCAGTCGTGACACTCCTGAACCCGGCAACCCTGTCCGCGCGGAACGCTCTTAGCTTGCGACTGTGTCGTCATCGGGCAGCGTCCACTACGGGTTCACTACGGTTCACTACGGTTCACTACGGTTCGCGCCAGGCGACTATGCTGTCGCGCTCTGGTTAGCTGCACCGTGGCTTTGCCATCAGACGCGCCAATTGCGACTTTTTTTTTTTCAATAAGAACTCGGATAGGCGCTATCAGACATTCCCGGCTCCTTCTTCTTATTCTTCTTCTTTATTTTATTTTATTTTTGTTTTCCCTCCCTCTCCCCTTTCCTGATCATAAGATACAAGCTGTGTGGCCCTGTCCAGCTGTTATAAGCCATCCTGCATAGAGAGATCACGGACTTCATCCCGATTTGCCAGAACGAGGCAACTGTAGAAACGACGTCTCTCGCCTCCTGGGTATCCATATCACAGCCCCCCTGTCTGATCCCATTACAACTAGAAGTGGCTTTGTCGAGATGGATATGTCATCATCTCTGCTTCATGCCGAATGCGAGCCACTGCGCAGTCCTCGGTACTTGGAACTGGTGGTCTCAATGTAAGCTTTGTGGCTTTTGCTGCGAACCCAAAACCAACTCTTTGATCCAGACGCCTCTAACATACTGCTCTCTTTCTAGCTTGATATTGGTCGGCCTCTTAATCTCCTATCTGCCGCAGCATTATCGTATCATCTCTCGAGCCACCGCAGAAGGCATCTCGCCGTACTTTGTACTTCTGGGTACCACGTCTGCAACCTCTGGATTCGCCAACATATTGACGGTGGCCAAGTCAAGAGAAGCCATCGGATGTTGCAAAGAGCTGGAAACTTTTCAATGCGCTGCAGGACTACTAGGCGTGGCTCAGCTGGGGACGCAATGGGTCTGCTTCGCCTTGATGTATGTTCACTTTTTTCACCACAGTGCTCACTGGTTCTTCCACTGCCGTGCATTGAACCTGATGCGTACCATGCTGCTAACATTTTTGTCAGACTCGTGCTCTTCCTCATCTTCTTCCGATACACAGATGCAAATATCCCGTCGGAGGAATTGGGCGGGGAGTCGCCAAAATGGCAAACGGCAGTCGGCGTTGGTCTGGCGTGCGTCGTTCATGGCCTACTCGTAGTCATTTTGACAGGCGTCTTCGCCATTGCCTTGCCAGATCATCTCAATGCTTGGGCCAACTTCCTGGGTGTTATGGCGGCAGTACTAGCGGCAGTGCAGTACCTTCCTCAGATCTGGACAACGCACCGTTTGAAGCACGTCGGCAGCCTCAGCATCCCCATGATGTGTATACAGACTCCCGGAGGCTTCTTGTTTGCTGCTAGCCTATACGCCAGGCTCGGCCCCGAAGGCTGGAGCACGTGGGCCATCTACCTCCTGACTGCTCTGATGCAGGGCTGTGTCCTCGGACTAGGCATCTACTACGAGCTTCAAGCACGGCGCGAAGAACGACAGTCATCGAACTACGGCGTTAGCGGCCCCAGGTCATTGCTAGACAACCCAGTCATGCCACAGCGTCCATCTGCACCTAGGACTTACTCGGAAGGATGGGAGCGAGGATTACCCGGCCCTTTTACCGGCCATCCAGAACTATACGCCGAGACGGAAGAGGACTTGCATGACATTTGGGAGCGGGAAGAGAGAGCTGTGGCGAGAGAAAACCAGCCACTGCTGCGTCCAGGGGGTATCGGTAACCCGAGGAAGAGCTATCGAACAACCAAGGATCGATGAAGGGCCGGGGGACGTTTGCTATCGACATGGACCCCGTTGTAGTCGCTTGAGGACGGGCCAATGTCGCTCGCCATCAGTCGTGCCCATTGAGAAGTGCGGCCCTCTCGATTTGTGCAATTCTTTGGTTTTAATTTCCTTGTCTTACTTGGCCTTTGTTGTCTTGCTTAGTTCGATTTTTTTTTTTGAGGCATCATTTTGACTCTTGGCATGCTGGTTCAAATTCTTGCAATGCATTAGTCAGGCGTGATGATGATGATTTGCAGCTTTGGTGCAGCCATGTTCCAGGCACAGACGCCTTTATTTTGTTACTATATCGCAGCTGCACAAGACCATATACAGCCTTAGAATGGAAAGCTTCGGCATTGGAAAACCCCGTAACGATAGTCGGTATTGCGAGCTGCTGCTCGAGCCTGGATCCGAGCGAGTTCGGGGTGAGCAAGGGTGGCATTGCGGCCCGTCTGTGCATTGCAGCATTGCAGCATGCGAGGGATTTAAAATTTCACCAGGCGAAGACAAACCTTGGCCAGAAACCAGGGCCATGATTGCTGGGGGCATTGAAGTAAACATTGAAGCAACAGTGAAGCACGCAAAGCTCCACGGGACACTCCGTACATGCTGCTCGAATCCTTGAGCGTGCATCGGCACAGCCAAGTCCCGACTTTGCTACTAGTCCAACTATGGTCACTCCGAGATAAGCGCCGTCGTGAGCAGTTCCCGAACGGGTCATCCGTGCGCGGAGGAAAGGGGGGGGGGGGGTCAGCCCATCCAAGCGCCGGCGGGTGCGTCGGGGAGTGGGCCGGGGTCACATCGGGCCGTGTTATTACCGAACAAAACAAACTCACGAACTTCACGGGCCATCTTGCCACGAACACGAACACGTCCCTCCAACTCGACTCGCCCCCATTACCGCCAAACACATCCCATCATGGCCATCTACAGCGCTGTGCCTCCGCCAGCGGAGCCGACCGACGGCCCGCAAGATTGCTCGTCGCCACGCCCGTCACGGGGGCCGCCGTCATCGATGTCGATGCCTGGGCCACGTCGGCCCTCGAGTCCCTCAGCGTCTCGCCCGCGGCCCGGCTCGACGACGCCGGCCGAGTCGTCCTCGGGCCCCCGAAAGACGGGCATCACGGCGTGGCCCGACCGCCCTCTCGGCGGGACAGCATGAAGCGCCGCGACGCG
Source organism: Balansia obtecta B249 (assembly GCA_000709145.1). NCBI lineage: Eukaryota > Fungi > Ascomycota > Sordariomycetes > Hypocreales > Clavicipitaceae > Balansia > Balansia obtecta. Next base: position 70,658 of record JFZS01000073.1, read on the forward strand.
CTCCTCCGCGGCAACCAAGGCAGCCGCCAGCGTCGGCGGTGGGAGAATGGTAAATTGGGATTCTCCTCCGCCGTGCACACCGCTTCTGCTCCGAAAACCCGGCAACTCATATGTTCCTGTTAGACCGTCTCGTCGGCGTGCCCAACGTCCAGCCTCCGCTCCCGTCCGACTGGGAGGTGCACCCCACGCACCCGGTCCACCGCGTACCGTACCAGCTCGCGCAGTTCTGGGACCGCGCCGCGCGCGAGCGGGCTGAAGACCGGCCCGCCACGCTGTCAGGCCGCTGCCTCACCGGCGGCGACGTGCCGCGCGGCCTGCGGGAGACGGCGAAGCGCACGCCCGCCGTGCGCGACTGGGTGCGCGCCCTGGAGGAGCCGGTGCGCGCGTTCCTGCGGGAGCGCGAGCGCGCGCACGACGCCCTCTCGGCCGTCTCCGACGTCGACTCCGACGACGACGATATCGTCTTTGTCGGCAGGGACGGCGCCCTCAGGGAGCTGCGCGAGAGGAAGGCTGCGCGCCGCCGCGGGCCCGTCTCCGAGCCGCTCCATCCCGGCGTCGTCTTCGACTCCTTTGGCGACGGGGAGAGCGCCGCCTTCAAGTACGTCGCGCCTTTGACACAACCCCCCCCCTCCCCCTTCGTAACCTTGTCTCACATTCGTTGCATCTAGGCGGTGGTTGACGCACTCCATCTCCGAGTACTACGGCCTTGCGTCCCGGTCCGTCACGACTAGCTCCTGCCGCGCCGTCCACGTCGGCTTCAGGCCTGCGCACTCGGCCGCGACGCGTGCTCTGCCGCGCCCGCTGTGGGAACTGCTGATGCACGGCGTTGCATTCTAGCTTGCGGCTTCGCGGGCTCGGAGACTGTCCGGGAGGTTCCTTTGTGTCTTGTTTTGTACAATCCGCAGAGTTCACGAGAATAGGACTGGCGATGTGTGTTCGTGCTCAGCTGTAGAATGGCAGCCATGTAGCTAATCCTACCAAATGAATCTGGCTCGCCCGCTCCCAATTGAACGCCGGCTCAAGAGTACCATGCCCGGGTGCCCGGGATAACAGGTCACTCACTGTCCATGCCCGTCATAATGACGAGACGCGCGTTGGGCTTGCATGCTCCCTGATTGTAATCGCTGCCGCTGACCCCCCACGTTCTTAAGAGGCTACCGAAGGGCCATCGAACTGGGCAGCTCCTGTATCTGAATTCATAAACTGACTCGGAGCGCGGTAACGGTCCGCAATATGTTGCCCTTGTGCGATTTGCTGTCCTTACCTTGGATAACTTGTTTGGTCGGTACGGACTGGGTACAATCTTAAATATGCATGAGGTGGAAAACACGTATCCGGTCGGGCTGTCGCTACGATGACAACAAGCTGGTATATTGCGTGTGTAAAACATGTCATTTGCTAGACTCTATCTACCACGCCGCGGCATTTAGCAAGCTGTCTTTCGAGCCCCAGTCTCTCCCCGTACCTGAGTGCACGTTCGGCCCGGTGCATCTTCAGGAAAGACACAAGACCGTCTGTGCCAAAGTCTTCGAACAGACGGCATGCCAGAATCTGAGCAGCTCTCACGTCCATCCCTATTTGCCGAAAGAATAATTCCCATGTAGTATGTCCGAACGCAGTGGCGCGATTCAAGTCCGTCATTTGCGAGGTAAATTGCACCATCCTCGATAGTATCCACCTCGATAGTATTCGTTCCCCGCCAGATACTAGATGCACAGTAACGCGCGCTTCCAAAGACGATGCGAAGCAGACAAAGTCTGTGTATGCCTCCAGGTCTGAAGTTGACAGTTCCGTCATGTGTCCTTCGACTTCAGCCGTGAACAGCACGAATATGGTGAGTGTTTGATATTTCTCACTCAAGTCGTAGAGTCTGCGACGAATTGCTGTTGTGCCGCTCACAGTCGGCAACGGCTTTTGCCTTATTTGTAAGAAAGAAGTCACCACTATGCCATTCTCGACCGTGAGAGAGACATCAACTTCAGAGAGTCGGGATAGTGTAGAGCATAGAATTCTGGAACTGTCGTGAGGCGTGCCATCACCGAGGTCGATATGACTGGTAAAATCTCTGTCTGCTAAATGATGTGCCGGCCAAAGCTCTTCTAGATATCGTATGACAGAAGGGCCAAGCTGGATGGAAACTAGGCAACATCCTGCCTTGCTTGTTCGTGATACCTCAGGCGCAATGGCTGGTAAGAGTCTTGTTCGAGACTCTGCTGACTCGACCTTTGATTTTCGAGAAGCGCCATCTGTCTCATCTCTTTCTGAAGCGTTTGTTCCGCACCTATCTGGTCTTGTAGTAGACGCGTTCGCAGTGCTAGATGTGTGCTTTGATAGTCTTGGTATCGCACCTCTCATCTCCATAAATCGGGATAGTAGTTCACTGGCCTGGAAGCACTCCTTTCCAGTGAACTGTTTCATTTCACGGCCATGTTGTACCCAGTCCCAGTCTACCTCTCGACCACCTGATGAATCCATCTCCATTGACCGCGTGTGATTGACTGCGGTGGGTTCAAACTGGGAGGGCACCTGTAGCCGTGATGCTGCAGTATTTTCGCTTCTTGAGAGTTTTTCTGGAGTTGGTTGACTCCCAGAATTCAAGCCTGGCGAACAGGTCTTGGTATCTTGAAGTGACTCAAGGTTTTCCTCCTGGTGGCCGCGCGCAGCAATGTGAAGCGTGTGTGGTGTAGGTTCAGGCCTAATATCGGGGACAACATTCCTTTCTAGAATGCTGCATTCGCCGGCATCATTGTATGACGTGTCATGCACTGTATATGTCTCTTCAGAGATATCTGAGCTCGGCAATAGCAACGTCATATGTGGTGTTTCAGGCAAGCCTGCCTCGAGTTCTCGATGATTGCATGGGCGACAAGTCAAAATTTCTGCATTGCTTTCGCTCTCTTCGTAACAATCTATCAGTACTGGCGACTCCATTCTTGGCTCTAGATGGCTCAATTCTAGTCTCGGGTCCATTTCTGAGGTTGAAGATGCGGTATCTGTCGTGACATTACAGAGCGGAAATTCGAAAAGATCGTCATGAGACTAAGCTGTGAGTAATTCTACGTATTTTGCAAACTCATACAATAAACTCACGTGCATGACTGGCGCTGTCGAGATGTTGTAAAAGCACTCATTCTGACGATCAGCTTCTGCTAGCATCCGAGCCAACTTTGTGTCTGCAGTGTCTGGGAAATGCATATCATTTTCCAGCTCATGTAGTAGTAAAAGATGCAGCCTTTGAGCCTCTTGCGGGAACGCAAGCCCTTCATCTTTCTGTGCATTGAGACTAAAAATTGGCAACCAGGTTTGCAAGAGGTCAGGGTCCCTCTAAGTCTGAGCCTCCCTCTTGTATTCCTCTATGTCCGCATCAATGTCGAAATTGACATCGATCAGCTCCGTCGGCAACGACAGCGGATAATATGTATCGTGCCATCTGGGTAACCAATCCGGACATGCTTCGATGTTCCGACGTCGTTGTTCTAAACTCTGGAGCAGTGAGGCTTTCTGGTCTTTAGCTTCTTCTGCACCAATGTCGTCTCTGAACAAGGGGCAGGGATAGAAGTCGGATTCTTCCCTTAACAGATGTTCTTGTGAGAGAAATGCAGCATCTCTCAGGGCTTTCAGTTGAGTATCAGGGTGGAAATAGTTGTCTTGATAATCGTCGAAACAATCCTCGCCCCCGACGTTAATGGCCGTTTCTGTTGTGTCCATCGGCACAAGTGCTAATAGTAACGTCAGTCAGCATTGATCGGCGCCAAGAGAGTACAGTTCTCGGCTTTGAAATGAAAGAGAAGATACTGGGGGATTGACCATGCATCCAATAGGAGCGAATGCTGGTGTACAAGGGAAGTTGACCACGACTTCTGTCTCGATTTCCTGGTTCTGATCACTTCTGCGTCTGCACCCCCCTGACCCCCCTGCACACCCTTGCACACCCCCCTGCACACCCCCCCCCCCTGCACACCACTGTACGGAGTACACGACATTTTTATGGCGCCAGTGACCCCACATGTGCACTTCGCTCATCGCGAGGCTCAGAGCTAGGTTGCCAAAATGCTTTCAGGCTTCAAGTTCGTTCACGCGCATGCGTGACGCCCGTACTCGACGAAGCTCTTCGCGCAATTTTTCGGCGGAGAGCTCGCCCGTACTTCCTTCTATTCCCATTCTGATGCACCAGATCCAACATGTCGTACATTGCTCCGGTGCATCTACCGACCAGCATTCGGCATGCGTTGCGTATCAGATTTCTGTCTCCAGACACAGAGGACCTGGTTATTGCGTAAGTTCAATCCGAGCTGCGATGCTATCGATGCTAGCATCGATGTTACATTTCGGACCCCGCCACTGACTTTAAGCTTTCAGAAAAGTCAATCGTTTGGAAATATGGCGCCTTACCGACGAGGGCATGTCGTGTCTCCATACGAAGCTCATATATGGAACTATCTCGATGCTTCAGCGCCTCCAGCCCAAAGACTCCCCCACCGATTTACTCTTCATTGGAACCGATCGCCTGCAGTACTTCAATGTTGCCTGGAATCCCGAGACAAGCGAGCTCGATACTGTCGAGCAAACCATTGAAGATACAGCCGAGGAGTATATGAGGCACTCGCAATGTCAGAACAAATGTTTGGTAGATCCGACTGGCAAGTTTATGGCTATGCACTTGTGGGAGGGTGTACTTAACGTATTTCGCCTGCCTGTCCGCAGAATCGCTACCACAAGGTTGATTGCCCTGGCCCAAGTCCGTTTGACCGAGCTATGGATGAAAGCAAGTACTTTTCTGCACAGCAGGACTGGCCACCCGCGAATTGCCTTTCTATATAAAACACAGGTCGACGAAGAAGAGGCCCGAATCGCAGTATACCGGCTCACAAAGGACGACATGGGTGGAGACGTTTCCAGATTTGACCCTGAAAAGGACCGAGAACTTGATCAGGTCATTGCTGATCCATATGCTTCTATGCTCATTCCCGTTCCTGTGAATGAGGAAAAGCGATATAATGTTCGTAATACCGAAGGTGCAAAGACGCACCTGGGAGGATTGCTTGTCGTTGGTGAGACGCTTTTGACATATTTTGACAGTCTCACCTACTCCAGCGTGTCCTCTCCATTACATGAGCCTAAAATATACGTTGCATGGGCGGAATATGATGGTACAAACTATCTGCTAGCCGATGATTACGGTCATTTGGATCTCCTCGCGATCGAAACAGCTATCGAGCCAACAGGAGAAGTGGTTACGGGCATGACCGTGTCACCCTTGACATTCAGAGACCCAACACAAGTCACATCTCGGGCTTCTGTATTGGTCTATATGGGTAATGATAGGCTATTTGTGGCATCTCATCACGGAGACTCACAATTGCTTCATATCGATCTTGATACACGGACTATATCACTTCTGAACAGTTTATCGAACAATGCGCCAATTTTGGATTTCGCCATCATGGACATGGGGAACAGAGACGGCGACGCGCAGAGTGGAAATGCTTTCTCTTCAGGGCAGGCTAGAATCGTGGCTGGCTGCGGTGCATATCACGACGGCAGCTTACGGAGTGTTCGCAGTGGCGTAGGGCTTAAAACCGAGGGAATTCTTGATGAAATACGAAACACCAACGGCCTCTTCACGCTGAAATCCTATGGAGCAGCTCACGTCGACACACTAGTTGCCTCCTCCATTGGAGACACTCGAGTGTTTAAATTTGACGCTGAAGGTGGTATTGAGGAAGTGTATGAGTTTCAGGGCATGGCCTTTGGCCAAGAGACCCTGCTTGCCGCCAACCTACCCAGTAACAGTTCACAATTACTTCAAATTACGCAACAGTGTGTCACCATACTTGATGCTGAGAGTGGAGTGGCAGTAGACATATGGGATTGTCCTGAAGGCAAGATGATCACAGCAGCGTCGGCAAACTCTAAATGGGCTCTTTTATCTATCGATGGATCAACACTTGTTTCGTTGGACCTGAACGGCCATCTAGCGACCAGTTGCAGTGCAGCACCGCCTGATCCCGCAACCAACCAGCCAGATCAGATCTCTTGTCTGCACGCATCTAGAGATATCCCTGACATAGGTGTTGTTGGCCGGTGGACTTCTGGAACTATCTCCGTTGTGGATCTCGCAACGCTGGAACCCCTGTATGGCGAATCATTTAGAATCACTGAGGATAGTGCGTCTGTCCCTCGAGATCTTGCCCTTGTCCAGCTTCATCCGCCTGAAATCTCTGAACCAACCCTTCTCGTAGCTCTTGAGGATGGTGATCTGATTACTTTCAACGTTTCGCCTGCTGACTATGCATTATCGACACGCAAGAGTGTTACACTGGGAAGCAGAGCCGCTCGATTGCATATCCTGCCGCAAAACGATGGTACCTGCCGTGTCTTGGCAACGACAGAGCATGCTAGTCTGATATACAGTGCTCAGGGCCGGATAGTGTACTCAGCAACTATGGCTGATGATGCAACATATGTTGCACCGTTTGATTCCGAGGCCTACCCTAACTTCATTCTGATTTCTACGGATAGTCATATTCGGCTTTGTTGCTTCGAAAAAGAACGAGTCACTCATATCAAGGGCCTTTCTATGAAGGAGTCAGTTCGACGGCTTGCATACTCACCAACCCTTAAAGTCTTCGGGCTCGGCTGTATCAAGAAAGAGCTTGTCTGCGACGAAGAAGTTGTCACCAGCTCGTTCAAACTGGTCGATGAAATAATTCTAAAAGAGTTGGGAAAGCCATTTATCCTTGACGGTTCCACATCATTAGAGTTGGTCGAAACTATTATACGGGCAGAATTACCGGACAGTGCTGGCAACAGAGCGGAGCGATTCATAGTCGGAACGAGCTTCATTACCGATGAGGATGCCGAAGAAGATGAGAGTCGCGGTCGGATTCTCGTGCTTGGTGTTGACGAGAAACGGCAGGTATATCAAATTGTTTCGCATAACCTGAAAGGCGCGTGCCGACGCCTCGGAGTGTTGGGCGAACACATTGTGGCTGGGCTTTCGAAAACCGTGGTTGTTTTCAGTTACTCGGAAAAGACTACTGCGTCTGGCTCACTGCAAAGTATAGCTCTTCATCGGCCAAGTTCCTTCGTCATCGACCTGGATGTTTCTGGTAACACTATTGGATGTGTTGATGTGATGCATTCTTTATCTTTGCTGGAGTTTTTGCCGGCACAGCGGGGTTCTGGCGCACGGCTGGAGGAGAAGGCACGCCATGATCAGTCTGTATGGGCAACATCGGTTTGCCACTTGGATGGTGAAAGATGGCTGGAGGCAGACGCGCAAGGGAACATCATGGTCTTAGAACGCAATAAGGACGCACCTACGGAGCAGGACCGCAGCAATTTGCAGGTCACCAGCGAAATGAATGTTGGCGAGCAAATCAATCGAATTAGAAGGCTAAATATCTCATCGACTGAGAACGCCATAGTATCACCCAAGGCGTTTCTTGCATCGGTAGGTCATCCTGCATCCTGCTCATTCCACAATTGCTGGCTGACGTGGACATAGATTGAGGGCACTCTGTATTTGTACGGAGACATTTCTCCTAGCTATCAAGACCTTCTCATCACCTTTCAAACGAGACTACAAGATTACATCTATGCTCCTGGCAAAATTAGCTTTGATATTTGGCGTGCTTTCAGGAATGAGAGCCGTGGTGCCGAAAGTCCCTTCCGCTTTATAGACGGCGAGATGTTGGAACGATTCCTGGACCTAGACGAAGAGAAACAAGGGCTTGTTTGCGAGGGCCTTGGATCTAGTGTCAAAGATATGAGAAATATCATTGAGGAACTGAGGAGGATGCACTAACGGTAAAAAAAAAAAGAGATGAGCAACGTCGATTGAGGGTGCATTTCAGGGTTACGGGCATAATTGGTTGACGCTAAGGTATTGGCGCATTTGCCATTAGAGCATTTGATAGGAACGGTTGCGCTTTGAAAATACACGCTGGCTCTGGGTATTGCCGCGAACCACGAATATGATTACGCATAAAGGTTGGAAGCACACAACGTGGACAATATGTTCGATTGTCGTATGCGGAGGTGGACAACCGTGAGTGGGTCGCGTCGATTGCGTTGAACCACAAGTCCCAGGTACCTAGGTACTGCTACATGCCCCGGGCGAGTTCGGAGAAGCCAGCAGATGGGTAGCTCGGCCAATCAGCAGCCGCCAATTTCCGAGCTGGGAGCTGGCTTATCACCTCAGGCAGCGCTTTTGCTTCCAAAACTTTCGGCAACCAAGCATCGTCACAGCCGAGACGAATTCAAGGAAGAGAAAGACCTCACATCTGCCGCATCTCCCTCTCCGCGTCGCCACGCACTGAGCACCTGATCCCATGATGGCGTCCCTCTCTTCCGCCTCCAGGCTATGCCTGCGCTCGGGTTTGCGGCCTGCCGTCCCTGCGGTGCGTGCCATTAGCAGCACTGCCGTACGATCTGAAAGTGCAGCCTCGTCCTCCTACCAGAGCCCCTTCAAGATGGGTTCCGACAAGGGCAGCTCGATCCCGGATTTCTCAAAATACATGAACAACAAGGACGAAGGGACGAACAAGCTGTTTTCCTACTTCATGGTCGGAACAATGGGTGCCTTGTCTGCTGCTGGGGCCAAGAGCACCGTTCAGGGTACGTCGGACGAAGGAACGTCGATGTCGGTTCTCGAAAAGGCAGCGTGCTGCCATTGAGCCCTCTCGGGACGCACGCAACACTTTAAAACGCCGACGGCAGTGGAAATGGTGCTGATGCGTCTCTTAGAATTCCTCGTCAACATGTCTGCTTCCGCCGACGTGTTGGCCATGGCCAAGGTTGAAGTCGACCTGAATGCCATCCCCGAGGGCAAGAACGTAGGTGGACGACGATAAGTTTACCCACGCAGTTGGTTGCACGCCTGACATGCCGATCCCAGGTCATCATCAAGTGGCGCGGCAAGCCCGTCTTCATCCGACACCGAACCCAGGACGAGATCGACGCCGCCAACAAGGTCAACGTCGCCAGCCTGCGGGACCCCCAGGCCGACGAAGAGCGCGTCAAGAAGCCCGAGTGGCTTGTCATGCTGGGTAAGATGAATCTTTCTGCCAGGAGGGGGGGGGGGGGGAACACGATTGTGCTAACCTTTCGTTTTTCATTTTGCCAGGCGTTTGCACCCATCTTGGCTGTGTCCCGATCGGCGAGGCCGGCGACTTCGGTGGCTGGTTCTGCCCTTGCCACGGCTCCCACTACGACATCTCCGGACGGATAAGGAAGGGCCCTGCGCCGCTCAACCTCGAGATCCCCGAATACGACTTCCCCGAGGAAGGCAAGCTGGTCGTCGGTTAAGTTGCTGGTCTCGGTGTAGGAGTAAGGCTGGTCTCGAGCGGTCGGCAAATAGATGTTCATATTGTTTTTCAGGCGGCTGGATGGGAATTAGAAGGAGGACCAAGAGGTAGGGAAATTAGAAGGGCGCGGAGGGAGGAAGGAAAAGCTGGTCCTGTTCTGCGTAGGGCGCCACTCCTTGTTTCTTCTCCTAGACATGAGCCATTGGCTGTGTATAAAATAAACAAGGCATCACGAATAATTCTTTTATGTCGGAACGGAATCCTGCTGTTGGTCGTGTTTAAGACTTGTGAGCTATCGGTCATCATCACGTCCGTCTTGACAAGTCAGTCGATCATGGTGCCTCTGTATTTTTTATATTCCTACAGCATGTCATGTCATCTTCCGTACGCTGCATTACATGCCTAGACACCACGCTTGAGCATAAAAGGGTGAAATGCGGGACATTTCAGAACATGTTCTTCGGATTTGCAGTGGATGTCCAAGTAATCGAGGTGAAATTACACTGGTATTTCCCGCTCCCCCTTTTCTTTGATTCCCTCAATGTTCACTTAGTGGCCATGACCGTCATCCGCTTCCTTCTGCTCCGAGTCCAGCTTGATCAAGGTGTCTATTCTCATGATGCTGATGCAAGCCTCGACAGCGCTCTTTAGCTGTCGCACTTTGCTCATGCTGGGTTCCAGGACACCCATTTTCAGTTCATCTACAACCTTGCCGCGCGTCAAATCCAGGCCATAATTCTTGTAGCCCTTCTTCTTGGCAGTGCTCTTCTCGTCTTCGCTGGCATCCCCCTCCTGGATGCGTTGCGACAGAGCATGCCGTGATCGCAACTGTGCCACGAGCTCGGCCCCGTCCTTGGCTGCATTGACAGCCAAGGTCTTGGGGATTATTAGGAGAGACTGGGCGAATTCACCAATGGCGAGCTGTTCCCTAGATCCAACAGTGCCGGCAAATTCTTCTAGGTAGATGTGAAGGGCGGTCTCTACGGCGCCGCCACCGGGAACGATGCTGCCGCTCTCTAGAGTTCGCTTGACAGCACATAGAGAATCATGCACAGAGCGTTCCATCTCATCAAGTGAATAGTCATTTGGTCCGCGGAGAATGACCGAAGCAGAAGAATGAGCTTTGGTTCCCCTGATCAGAATGCATTCATCATCGGAGATGCGCTCCTGGCTAACGGATTCAGCATGGCCCAGGTAAGACGGCTCAAACTTTTCGTCACCGTTCAAATCGGAAAGCGTGCTCAGCAGAGTGCCACCAGTAGCCTTGGCAATTCTTCGCAGATCTTCCTTCTTGCAACGTCGAACAGCCATGGCACCGCGCTCGACAAACATCTTCAAGACCAAATCGTCGATACCCTTGGTAGTCAAGACAACGTTGGCACCGGCTTTGAGAATCAACTCTACTCGCTCAAGAATCATTCCAGATTCCCGGGCACGGATTTCTTCTAGTTGCTGAGGATCATCGACGGTGATCTGGACACCCATCTTCATTCTCTCCTTTTGTAGGTTCATGTCCAAGAGGGCAATCTTGGCATCTTGAATATAAGTGGGCATGGCTTGTGACGCAACGGTGCAGTTCAATGCGTAGCCCTTGATCAACATCGACTCAAGCACACCTTTGCCGTGCGCCTTCAGGATATTGACCGCCTTAACCGGGTACTTGCTCTCGTTGCGGTTGTTGGTGGTCTTCACGGCTTGCATAGCGTCAACCACCATGTTGGAGAAAAATTCTGAATCGGCTCCGATAATTTTGCTGGACATGGAGGTTTTGGCGATGTTGAGTAGTGACTCGCGGCCGAGATTTTCGACCTTGATGCTAACATTGTCATTTAGATACTTGACAGCTTCTCGAAGGGCTAGTCGGTAGCCAGTAATGATCGTGGTGGGGTGGATGCGGTTCTTCATAAGTTCGTTTCCTCTTCGCAACAGCTCAGCAGCAATGAGAACAACTGAAGTAGTGCCGTCACCAACTTCCTTATCCTGCTGCTGTGCCAAGTCGACAAGGATTTTTCCTGCAGGATCTTCGACCTCGAGAAGGCTCAAGATTGTAGCGCCGTCGTTGGTAACTGTCACATCCTGTCTCCATGAGTGAGAGGCTGATTTTAGAGAGCTAAGAAGAAGGGCGAAACGAGTAGAAAGATGCTTACGCCAATGTCGTCCACCATCATCTTATCAAGGCCGCTGGGACCAAAAGAGCTCTTGACAACGTTCGCGATCGACTGCGTAGCGAGGACTATACCGAAGATTAGCATAGGACGTGGTTGACCGTTGACACTCCACTGCCAGAGGGGGGGGGGTTCCGTACCATTTTGATCTCGAATGTCGGAACCTGATATTTTTTGACCGCCTAAGAAAAGAGTGCCATTCCGAGGCTGCTCGAACATGGTCGCCATGTTTGCTACAATCCGATATGTCGGGCAATATGTGTGAACTAACGAACTGGCAGAGCGTCCTCGACGAGAATGGGATTTCAACCTGCGGGTTGTGGCAGCTGCGGAAGCTTCAGTCTTGAGTGGTCGTGCCTGCTCCGCCAAAGTGCCCCTCGAACTTTTTACCCGGAAGCTGAGATTCTTCCAGCTCCGTGGTCAAAATGGGGTTGTAGTCGAGGCGCACGGACCGGGGTTTTGCTGTGACGACAACTCGAGAACACTGCCCCGCCTTCGAAAAAAAAAATCAGAGGGAGAAAAGAAAGGGCCCGCGGGGCACAGACTCCTGCCACAGCTGCGACCTCGGAAAGAGTCATCCACCTTTGTCTTTGTCCCTCCTCCTTCCATTAAGCCACACTTGTCAAGTAGTGCCAGACGATCTGGCTGAACCAATTGGAATATCTCTCTAGTCTCGTTTGTCGTATCCCTGTCTTCGCCCTTAATTTATCAAAATCGAGTTACACATTAACATGGAGGCCCCCGCCGAGCAGTCGAAAAGCGCCTTGAAGAAGGCCGAGAAGCAGGCCCAGCTTGCTGCTGAGAAGGCTGCCAAGGCAGCCAAGTTAGCCAAGAAACCTGTTGCGGTCAAGAAATCGGAAGACATCATCGGCATCACAAACTCCAAGGCGGAGAACTTTTCAGCATGGTACCAGGAAGTGGTCCTCAAGGCCGAAATGGTCGAGTACTACCAGGAAATTTCTGGCTTTTTCGTCTTGCGTCCTTTGTCTATGCACATCTGGAACACGATTCGCAAGTGGTTCCAGAGTCATATTGAAGAAATGGGAGTCGAGGAAACTAGTTTCCCCATGTTTTTGTCCAAGACGTCTCTGGACAAAGAGAAGGATCATGTCGAAGGCTTTGCTCCCGAACTAGCTTGGGTAGAAAGAGCGTATGTATTCTCGTCCCGTATTTAATTTTCCAAGGTCATTGTATCTTCAGATGTTGATCTTACGCTCATCTTAGTGGTGATAAGAAACTCGAAGTCCCCGTTGCTATTCGTCCTACTTCCGAAGCTGTCATGTACCCCTACTACTCCAAATGGATTCGCAGCCACCGAGATCTTCCTCTGCGATTGAACCAATGGAACTCTGTAGTGCGCTGGGAAGCAAAACAGACCACCCCATTCCTTCGAACCCGAGAATTTCTGTGGCAAGAAGGCCACACTGCTCATTTGACCGAAGAGCTGGCGAGCAAGGAAGTCCTGGAGATTTTGGAGCTGTATGCAGGTGTATATGAGCAGCTCCTTGCCGTTCCTGTCGTTCGCGGTACCAAAACGGAAAATGAGAAGTTTGCGGGAGGCTATTACACCACCACTGTAGAAGGATACATTCCATCCAATGGCCGCGGTATCCAGGGTGCCACTTCCCATGCGCTGGGGCAGAACTTCAGTAAGATGTTCCAGATCACGGTGGAAGATCCTCACAACAAGGGCCAGCATGTCAATGTGTGGCAGAACTCGTGGGGTTTGTCCACTCGTGTCATTGGCGTTATGGTCATGGTTCATGGCGACGATAAAGGACTTGTGCTGCCTCCCCGTATTGCTCAACTCCAGGCCATCCTCGTTCCTGTTGGTATCAACAAGAACACCACTGACGAAGTCAGGAAGAAGCATGAGGATGAGATGGACCATATGCGCGTTACCCTCAAGAAGGCTGGAGTGAGATGCGACTCTGATTGGAGAGAGGGTTACACTCCCGCCTGGAAATTCAATGATTGGGAGATGAAGGGAGTGCCGCTCCGTCTGGAGTTTGGACCCAAGGATGCCGCAAAAGGAGTTGTATCGTATGCTCGGCGTGATACGGGCGAGAAGGGTGAGATCCCCATTGCAGACCTTGCTGCCAAGGTTCCTGAGCTCCTTGAAACGATACAGGCAGATATGTACAAGAAGGCGGAAACGGCATTCCGAGAGCATCGCAAACAAATCACCAAGTGGGATGATGTACTCCCTTCTTTGGACGACAAGAACGTTGTCCTTATTCCTTTCTGTCTTGATGTCAAGTGCGAGGATCGCATCAAGGAGTTGACTACTCGGAGTGATGACAACCGTGATGTCCTGGAGAATCAGAAGCTCCCCTCCATGGGCATGAAGAGTTTGTGCATTCCATTTGACCAGCCCGAAGGAACCGATTTGGTCCCTGGCGAAACTCCGTGCTTGAACCCTGAATGCAAGGGCAAGGCCCAGAAATGGGTCATGTTTGGCAGAAGCTACTAGAGGCTGCAAAACCAGGAAGAGAAGGTGCAAACCAAAGATTTACGATGAAGAAATATCATAGGCGCTTGGAGTAGGCGTACAGTGTTTTAGAGATGACACATATCTGAGGACAGAGAGGGCATTTGTGGATATCCATTCATTTTCTTAATTTTTTTAAAAAAAAGAAAAAGGGACAAAGAATATTTTTACGATATCCACTTGTGGCTAAGGAGCAGATAAAGAGATCATGACCTGAAGAAATTTTTTTTTTATCTTTGATGTTTATAATATTGTTCGCGTGAGGCTTGTCTCGGATGCATTGCTCCTATGCTTATACAGTTAACACCAACCATATTTCTCGTTGTCGACCCATTCTTCAGTTGAGACTGAGTCTTGGCCCAACCATCTGAGACTTGCAATGCTTGATTCTTCTCGAACAACGAGCTCGCTGTCTAGGGTAGGCAAGGATGCCAAGAGCTTTTGTGTGCGGTCATCTGGATTCCACATGATGACTTTGGAGCAAAGCCATTCTCTTGCCTGGGTATGCGCGACGCCCATGATTGCTTCGAGAGCGTTTGCCAACTTCACATCAGGCAGGCCATTGTCTTCAAATGCAAAATGGAGAATGTCCAGGACATTCTTCTGCGGATTCCCCTTTCCTCCCGGCACGCTGGGAGACCACAGCATCCAAACGCGGGAACGAGGCCGTCCGGGCGGCGCATAGATCGCACCATGGACAGCAGCGACTTTCCCCAGCAGACGGCTGGATAAGAATGCTCCTCTGGCGAAGTGCCATTCATAGGTCGCCAAGTCTGGAAGGACAGCAACCCGGACGACGTCGGGCTTCGCGGGCATGGACGCGAGCTTCTTCCGAAGAGTCTGCTCGTCCAAGTCTGCCACCACGGGCAGATTGTCGTTTGTGATCAGCGTCAGACATGCATCATGTGGAGTTGAGAAGGGGGTCACGCGGAAGCTCAGATGGGTGCTTGGGAAGGGGGCCCATCCACTCCGCGCGTAGAACGTCTTGCCTATGTCGGAGAAGAGGATGGAGAACTCGGCGCTGCCTGGGTCCCGGGCCTGTTCCTCAGCGAGCTTGTCGCCGAGGAGGGTGACGATGGTCGAGGCGTGGCCCTGGCGGCGGTGTTCCGGGGATGTGAAGACCGAGGCGACGCCGTGGGCGGTCACGTCGCGGACGGGGCCATCTTGTATTCGCACGATGGCCCTCTTGCGGTATGTTTCCAGGGAGGAGAGGATGGGGCGGACCGGGCTGTGGGAGGAGACGCCGTCGTGGACGGTGACGGCGGAGGCGTGCGTGAGAATCCAGGTTCTTAGGCCGCCGTCCCGGGCGAGGCGTTGGGCGAGGAGTTGTTCCTCGCGGCTCCTGTACTCTTCGGGCGTGAAGTCTGGTTCCCAGAATGGCTGGTGGCTTGTCCAGATGCTGGCTCGTTCATCGGGCGTTGCTTCGGCGATGACGAGGGGAGCCTCTGGGGTATGCGGCAGGGTCATTGCTATTCCAATGTGCAAGACGAGCTGTCCAGATGCCCAGGGACGTAAAATAGACGCAGACGCAGACGCAGACGCGGACGATGTCCGCTTCTGGAAGATGGAAGCAACGGGAGGAAGGACCGCAGTGCGATCCGGTTGTTATGGTGTCGTCTTGCGTTGCGTTGTTGTATCCGGCCGCATGCCGCATGGCACTTTATACCAGCACTGTCCGGCCCCTCGGAAACAGGACCGGACGGGAGCTGCGCCTAATATTCCCCAAGTGTCAAAAGCCCACGTCGGGCCGGTCGTCCGCGGGCCGTAGAACTCGGAGTCTTCTCATCTCATGCGCACTTCGTTGACTGACGCGATTCCTCTTACCCCACCTTCTCGCCTATCTCACGCATCACGTGCCGCCTTGTCAACGACATCTCAACCCCAGCTGTCTGCATTCCGACGCTGCAGAGCGAACCATGGGTTCTTGGGTAATCGCAATGTGACCGTGGTGCTAGATCTTGGCGTTACCGGGCTATATTCATAGATGGAACGAGAATCAGGGTCACCGTGTGACGTCTTTTGGTATTTTCGATGGTACACATGAGCCTGGGAACACGGTGTCAAGCACCACCCCGCCGTCGCCGACAAAAGTTCAAATATAGCTGAACGGCCAACTCCAGCTGACGGGCATCGTTTCCAATCTCCCGAACATCGACACCGGATGTCTGCGTTTCGCGCTCCTGTATTAATCTGCTGATGCTTGCAGATGGAGGACCTAGTCGGCAACTGCTTCCTCCCCTATCTAATGCATGCTTCTTGACCGGACCACCATGTTGCCAGAGGGACTCAGCGATCGCAGGAAGTTTCAGACGTCAAGTTACGTGTTAAATGTTTGTCTAGTGACATGGCACGGCAGATGGTTGTATGAAACCCGCCGCGTCCCCTAGGTCCGGACTCATCTATATTTCCTCCTTCTCCGCAACCTCAGCCGAATGCTCTGCTCTAGCAAGTCTACTACTGTGCCTTCACGCCGGCCAAACGCCCAACCAGCATGTGTCACACTGAAACTAAAATTCAAAAGTAATGTAGGCAATGATACCCCATCATCTTGCCTAGGCCCAGAATCACGTCTCGGAACTCGGAGTTTGTATGGAACCGCCCGAACGTTGAACTTGTTTCACCAATGAAAGTATAAGGCGCTGCTTGCCAAAGGGGACGTGGGTTGTGGTAAGCGTTCGCGTTCGCGTTGTCACGGAAGCAAACCAAGCCTGCGCAATCCCGTGGGTAACCAGCCAAGATTAGACGCAGGTGGGCACCTTTCGTTGAATCCTTTTCAGGATGGTAGGCGGCTGGGCTCAGCCAAGGAGGCATCGTGGCACCCGAGACCAGATTACTAACCCAGACACAGAGCAGGCTCACGAGAAGATGATGGAAGCATGGACCTGCAGAGCGATAACTCGCATGTTCTGGCGGTGATACTCGCCCTTAATCGTGTCGGCCGTGGGAGCGGTCAGCGCTTGAAATAGACGTTGTTCCTGGGTAGGTTGGTCAGTAACCTTATCAGAACGCGACGATGACACAGGTTGTCTCTTTGACTGTGTGTCCAGCCAACTGTCGCTCGATATCAACCATGGTCTGTTGCCGGACCTCCTGTCGAGACGTCTGCTTCTGTTCTCGTCGTGCTTTGCTCTCAGGCTCTGTAGATCATTGGTGGTCCTTTCCAGTATCTTGTAGGCTTTGGGGGAATCCTTGGCTTCCCGAAGGAGACTTCAGTTTCACTGGGTAGCACTTGGATCTGAGTGAGGATCACCATTCACTACGGCAGATTGCTCAACAGTGAGATCGGTGTGCTGTCGGAGAGTTCCGTGCTGCAGGCTTGCTGCTTTGTGCGACAAACAACAGCCATTGTATCAACTGAGACAACACGGACAAGGTAATGCCTCCCAAAGGTTGGCTCAGTTCGTGTGCTGGAGCAAGGGATTGAGAAGTCCGTTTGCGGATGTTGGCTGCTTCGGATGTGAAGCAAATGCCCAGCTCTGCCAGATGACTATCGGCATACTCACGGGCTGTTGTTGAACTCGTTTGCAGAGTGATATGACAATGTGAATAACACAACTGTGACGATGAACCCAAAAAAGCTCACCCATACTTTTGGTCCAACCGGCTACATTTGGTACGCAATATGCTTGTTTGCAGACAGCACGTAGGCCTTATGAGCTGTCTCGACGGTGTTGCGAAAGACAAACGAGAGCATCGCCTATGCTCTGCTTCAATGGCAAGGGCACCTTCAGTTCTCCAGTGTGGAATGTCAAGCTTGCTCCAGAGAATGCGCTTGAAAGACTTTGCGGTAGATGATAAGCCGATCAGACAAGTATCTGGGTTAAACAGGAGGCTTGAGTCAGATATGGTCTCGGGCAGAGTCAACCAGTTGCTACAGTCGGGGTTTGCAATCACACAAAGCCGCTAGCGGGTGACAAGTAGTTGGTGACATCTCTTTTATCACAAAGGAATGTCATGTCTTGGTAAATTTGAGCCTGAAACGAATGTAAGGATACGGTGTGGCCCCCTTTGGGATCTCGCGATAAAACAAAGTTCCAAGTGTCTTTCATAGCGCAGGGAAGCTCTATGGTGCGTTTTACTACGGAGAAAAAAAGCACAGAATAATAATAATAATAATATAATAATAATAAGCCCTGTCTTGACTGAGGATTTTCGTTCGAGTCTATAGCTCCGTCTGCGAGAAGTCAACAGCGAGACTGGCAATGTAGGCGTGCAGCAATGTCGACTTGTTCCGAGGCCAATCACGCAAGGATTGCGCACATCGTCTGCGCTGTTGGCACGGTCTTCTTCATGGCCTTCTTTTTCTTTTTTTCCAGGGCCCTGCATCGAAAATCAACATCTGAGGCTGTTTTGATCCCCCCATCCGTTCTGCGCAATAGCCAAGGGGGAAGAGGGGAAGGTTTAAGCTCAGACACCCTATCAGGCTGTGACATCTCGTGTAATAAGAGAGAATCCATCCAACTCTTGATTACGAGACGGAGTACTCCGTACACCGCAGCGATATCATCCTTATAGTACGTAGTACGTACGTCGGTTGATTGGTGTCTTCGATAGCCCCAACTGTGTGATACGTCGCTTTCCCGTGTAGAACAGAGTTAACGTAGGCCGTCATTTTCCGAGAACGAGTGATGCTGATTCCCGTCTATCCGGTTCGGGCGAGGCTGGCAGGCGGCGATGCAAGGACGGGGTGCCGCAGGCAAACTTTTGAAACGAGGCGGGACAATAGTAAATGTGCGCAGAAGTTGTCGAGTCTGGACAAAGCCACATTGCGGAAAAAATAGGATCGACGAGAACGGGTTGAGGTTTGAGGGGTTCATCTCATCTGCCCCGCGCCAACATGGCATGCAATTGAAGCCTAATCGATGAAACTACACGGCTAGCGAGAAAACCGGGCTTTGACTTGTGACTGGAGTTGTTATCCAAGGGGAGCAAAGGGTGGCAGGAAAAAAACCGAAAGAGGGCAAGACCTGCAAGCCATCATCTCACCTCACCATGAGTCACGTCGGAATTGACGCAGATGTGCATTGCAGCTGGCTGTCGACGGCTGACCTGCGCCGCGTCATATTGCAGCTAGTGTCACGTTGTATTGATTGCGCTGCGTACCATGGTAGGAATCCCTGCATCTCCGCCTGTCTGTCTCTCTGTCTGCCTGCCTTCCCCGGCAGACAGACATCTTTCCAGAACATGATCGAACCCAGGAACAGTCCAAGTCCACGTGGGACCACGACGGCCGGGCATGGCACGCGATGTCAGAACGAAGTTTACTCAGCTGAAGGCTACGATGACTGCCTGTGCTCTGCCTGTGCTCTGCCTGTGCTCTGCCTGTGCTCTGCCTGTGCTCTGCCTGTGCTCTGCTCGCCTTTTCGACCTGGGTGGCCTTGCTAGCAAAGGAATATGTGTGCCTAGATGATAGTTTGTTTGCTTCCCTATGCGCGCTGCTGCAGAGAACTGGACACATTACGCAGTCATCATTTGACTGCCTGGCGCAATAGACGGTGTCCCAGACGAGAGAAGGTATTGCATCGAGCGAGAGGAGTAGGGAATCGTAATCGTGGCGGCGGGCTTAAACTTGTCGTCTCGAGGATGTAACGTGTTAAAAGACAGGGTGGGGCGGGCAATGGATTTCCATGATAATCTATTATACCGATCGTACCCTTCTTTGGACAAATTTGTGGGTACAGCATCGAGCAGTTGGGTGCTTGTGACAAAGCTGGCCTAGAGGCGGTGGCCCCTGATTTTCTTTTTCCTTCCGTTTCTTTTCTTTTTCTTTTTTTAGTCTGGCAGCCCCGTCAAGGCATTGGCTTATCGGAGAATTAAGAAAGAAATATCCCGTGGAAGCCGTCGGCCCTTATGCGACAGTTGAACCAGGTTCAGGAGGGGGTAGAAGCGCAGAACCTGGGCTTGGGCTCCGTGCTTCGTGCAGGAAGGAGGAGCCTGTGCCCGAGGCTGGCTTGGCTGAGTAGGCTTGTCGGCTCTCTGCCGGATCGACCCACGTTGCGCACCGACGACGCATAGGGCAGGAGCACCCAGAGCAGCTGCCCACTGGCAAGGTACGGTGTTTATCAAGAGTAATCAGGACATGTCCCAGTCCATTTTTCGACGATGTAACTGGCCGAGATCAGACGGACGGAAGACCAGGGAGTTGGGTGCACTAGCGTCGCCGCCGTACGGAGTAATGCGTTAGGAGCAGCAAATACAGCTTCCTATGTGCTCCGTACCTACCTACCTGCCTGGCAACTACATATGTACCTACATAGGGTCTGGCGGCAGTTTGGTCCGTTGCCCCGCTGCCCCGCTGCCCCGCTGAACCTGAAGCCGGCTTCAGACCCTGGAAGGCGCGCCCGACCCAGGTGCTTGGCGTGACCAGAGAGACCATAAGACGAAGACGAGAAGACCAGCAGACACCATAACCAAGACAGGCGGACTGTTTACCTGGCCATCAATGTCTGTCTGGTCACAGTCACAGTCACAGTCATCATGGCGCTCAGCTTCCCCTTCCCTGTAAGCCTGATAATAGCGAACTAGCGACGCCGGCATGCTCGTCTCATCCCCAGCCTGCCTCCGATCATCAGTCAATGCCGGTCCCAGAGCTTGTTACCCTCAAGACACACACAGCAGCACTTGACGGAGGACAGACATGCAGAATGGTATGGTTGGATAGTCCAACTCTAAAACTGGATCGGGTACACGACAGCAACTGGTAAACCATGTGCGACCAGGATTCAGCAGTACCGTCACACCTACGTCAGCTCGCCGGAATGGCCTACTCGAGGCCACGTCTGCACATTCCTCAGAAGGCTTGTAGGCCCGCCACTTGTCGTTGATCGTAGCGATTATGATGCCTGGTGACGAGACATGGAGTCTGCAGAAGCCTTATCTGGCGTTCGTCGTGGTTGGAAACAGTCATCTGCCGCGAGCGAGCCGTCTGCCTGATGGTATGTTGAATCGCTTCATGTCGCTTATATGTGTCGGCCGCTTTCTTCGAAGCCCGGGCATAGATGTGGAATAGTAAGTTTCTTTTCTTTTCGATTTCGGGACTGGGATTCCTTATAAGATTCGGCAGGCAGGATTTCACATCCCCTTGATTGCAAACAAGGCGCGCGAAAAGGGCTCTGGATGAACCGAGCGCCAAGACAGACAAGACGGCGGATGTCTGGAGGAAAGACCCGCCCTGTAGGGCTGATGGGCACGCCTTGCAGGCATCGATGGGTGAAGGGTCCTGGTAGCATTTTATTCAGAAACTGCTTCGTTTTATTGTTTGGACCATCAAATAGCATGCGTTAGCACGTTGGCAAGGGACCTACCTAGGTAGGTATTGAGGCGTCAAGTTGGCGGTGTACACGACTTAATAAATTTTCGAACATAACTTCGGATCTATCATCATGATGTGCGTGTGTGTCAAAACCTGGCATCCAGCGAGAGACGTGGCTTGATGTTCACTGCCGAGGAGACCCAACAGCCCCACACTCACCAGTTTTGGTCGCCGATGCTTCATCTCCCACTGAGACCCCTTCACTACCCAAAGGAACGGAGTGCCTCCGGGGCTCCTGATACGTCCATTTTGATCATCTCATCCCTTACCTGCCTTTGGTACAGTACCCACCGCCCTCTCCTCCGACTACCCGGGCACGTCAATTTCCCACCGGAGCTTTCAAATCCCCCACAATGTCTAACTGCTTTAGGCTACCTCCCCCTACTCCTTACTGCAACCTTAACTACTTTTCTCTCTCTCTCTC